>JAAALK010000285.1:94401526-94686189 GCA_019279435.1 Zizania palustris
ACTAAACAAGAAATAGAAATCAAGTTTCTGCGCATCGAAGGAACATAGAGTACATCGCGCAAAAGAATTACAAAGCCATTCTTAAATTCTAAAGGGAGATTTCCAATGGCTTCAACTTCTGCTTCGATGCCATTCGCCACTCTAATTGTTCTTTCGTTTCTTTCCAAAATTCTCGTCGTAGCGAATCCCTGTAAAGAGTTGGCAACATGAACAGTTACACCTGAGTCAATCCACCAAGTGTTGGTAGAATAATCTAAATACAAGGATTCATCTATACAAGTAATTTCATCGTTACCGTGTTTGTGCATCCACTTGAGGAAATTCACACAGTCCTTCATGTGGTGTCCCTCCTTCTTACAATGCCTGCAGACGCCTTGAGGGACATCATTGTCCTTAGGCGCCTTTCCTTTCTTCTTAAAGGTCTTAGTATTTTTCTTAGGCGTAAATGTCTTTTTCCCTTTATCTTGAATTTGGTGAACTGAATCACCACCTCTAGCCTCCTTAATGCGTTCTTCCTCCTGAACGCAGTTGGACACTAACTTTTCAAACGTCCACACTTCTGGCAGAGAATTGTAGTTGATAACAAAATGCTCAAAATCCTTATTAAGTGAGCTCATGATGACATGAACTATAAAGTTTTCTGTCAGTGCGCACTCCATAGTCTTTAGGCTAGCAGCCCAGTTACTCATTCTTAAGATGTGGTCTCTTACGCCTCCACCGCGGTATTTCTCATTAATAAACCTCTTAATTGTGGAGGCGCAAGCAGCCTTTGATGAACCAGCAAATTGTGCATCAACCCTCTTCAGGTACTGAGTTGCTGTCTCACAATCAGGGATGGAGCTCCTGATTGGCTCTAAAATAGAGTTCTTAATAATCATCAGACATTTTCTGTTTGAGTGCTTCCACTTGTTGTACGCAATGTCGTACTTCATTCTTATGGGGGCAAAATCCTTCTGACGCTCAGCAAATGCGTCAGCTGTCTCACCAGTGAGCATCACTGGCTCAGTAGGCTCAACTGGACATCCTTCTTGCAAGGAATAATCCACATCTAAGATGGCAAGAGCGATCAACAGACCCTCTCGCCAAGATCCATAATTGTCCCCTCTAAGTTTCTCAATATTATTCATTTGAGCGAGTAAGTTGCCTGATAAAAAATTGATAGTCAAAAGGGGTTAATTACAGGCATAAATGAGACATGCTAATTTAACGTTGGTCAAATCAGCATGTGAAAACTCAATAAATAAATAGGAATTAATTCTACATCACCGTTGGGCAGAAATAGAATCAATTCATCTCAAAACATAGTGATTTTATCACCAACGTTGGTCAGGAGATAAAATTACTATGCAAAATAACTAAAATAATCCTTTTATTCTGTCAATTAAATTATCCCGTTGGTTCAAATTTAATTGACAAAATATAAACTTTAATAAAGTGGATGAACATAAAGTTTGATTTAAACATGTGGTAGCACAGCGGAAGACTTAAAATAATTATTGCACATGTTTAATCAGCATAAAGAAATCAGTAGAAAATTTTTATTCTGAATTTTAAATAACTTTAAAAAATTTATTCTCTAATTTAAATAAGACGTTGGTCTTATAAAAATTAGAAAACATCAAAGAAATGCACTAAAAATACTCAAAAAATTCAGAATAATACTACTGAATGTGATGAAATTTACAAAATTATTCCTGAATTAAACTTAATTTTATCTGATTTTTGGGCAATTTTCTTATTTTTCCAGAGAATAATTAAATCAAAAACTAATTTCTTAATTCCAGAAAAAAGAAAATCGAATTTTGGCCCAACAGTGCAAGGCCTGGCCCATGAAACGCGCGTGGCGGCAGGCCGACTGAGTCCTGGGCCCAGGCCAGGAATTCCACGCGCGCGCGCGCGCGCAACCTGGGCCTGGGCCAGGATTTGGCTCCCCCGCCTGGGCCGATTTCGATCCGTTGAATCCTGGCCGTCGGATCTGATCCGACGGCCAGGCGCTGATATCGCGCGTATAAAAGCCGCCTCGGCCGCCCCCGAAACCCTAGAGCCTCATGTCCCCCCCACCGGCCCGAGCGCGAGCGCGAGAGCGACGACGGCCCGAGCGGCGCGCGGCGGCGGCGCACGGCGGCGGCCACCGGCGGTCGGCCACCACCGGCTGGCTCGCCGGAGCACCACGCTCACCTGAGGGTGAGCGGGGCTCCGTCGAGCTAGCCCGTGGCGGTCAAACTTACCGACCCGAGCGGGGTCGCCGGCTCCGGCGAGCGGCGGCGCGGTCCAGCCACGGCGAGCGGCGGCGCGACGACCCGAGGTAAGACCTCGGTCCCCCCTTAAAAAAACTAGGGTTAGGGTTTCGAAAACCCTAACCCTAACTTCTGTTTTTTTTGTTTGTTCTTACTCCTGTGTTCTTAGGGTTCTTCTGAGTTCTTACCCGAGGGTTTCTTAGGGGGTTTTTGGGGATTTTCTTAGGGTTTCTTAGGGTTTGGCCGAAGCCAAACAGGGGGGTTTTCTTCTGTTTTTCTTAGGTTGTACTTAGGGTTTAGCCTACGCTAAACAGAGGGTTACTTAGAGAGTTTTGTCCACGGTTTCACGGTTAAACCGAGGACAACGGATGGGTTTTACTTAGGGTTTTTAGAACAAAACTCAGTAGGTACATAGTACTTAGTAACGCAACAGTGGCGTCGGATCAAGGGGTCCGACACCTAAAACCCTAGCTAACCTAAGTCTAGAGGCTCTGATACCATTGATAGACTAGATTAGAATCACTAGGCTAGGTCTAGCAGGGTTTAACTTAGTCTAAATGAACATGACATAGGTCTTAGGTATAAACGGAGAGGGTAAGGAGTTGTGTACCTTCACCAGAGGGGGCCGGAGTCGACAAGGACGACGCCATGGCGTCGGTGCGGCGAGGGAGGCTTCCCGCCGCTTAGCGCAAATGTTAGATCGGGTCAGTAGGGATGTAGGGGAGGAGTTTGGGCGTGCAAGGATTGGCCTTGCATCCTGAGCCCTCCCCTTTATTTATTGCGCTAGCGGCAGGGGCCCCTCAACCATGAGTTGGTTGGGCGCCCCCGATCAGGGCGCGAGTGAGACCAGGAGGGTCTGTTAGAGGGGTCCGAACTGTGCGCGCATGGAGGAGAGGGATTCGGCCCCCTCTCCTCCGAGATCTTATTCTAACAAATGTTCCGTATCATTGTTTTTTGCATCTGTTTAATATGCAAGTGGTTACTCTCTTTCATATCATTATTTTCTACATTTGTTTAATCTTAACAACATTTTCGTGTATCTTTGTCTCTAAAAACTAAATCACTATGCAATTTAACATTTTGAATTTTGACCATTAATAAAATCCATAGCAAAGCGCGGGCATATAACTAGTGTTTATTATTTCTTACGTCTCGTTGCAACTGAATTACGGAAAAATAACTGTTAAATATCTATTTATAATTTTCTTCGGATAGTAATATATCACATTTATTTTTATCATCGTTGCAATAAAATAATCGCCGTCTGAAATAATAAGCTATTTAATAGCCGCGCTAATTTGTTCAAAGGGCCGGCGCGGGCCGTTGGATTCGCATGGGCTATGGCTCGTTAGGGCATCGGCGGATGGGCCCACCGAGGACGTAAGTTGGCTGGGCGGAAAATATTTCCGGGCCTGAGGAAAACACTGTTCCTTTTTTTACCTGGAACCATCGGCTCTTCTGATTTTTCAGTAACAATATTTGTCAGTTAGGCAGAGCTCTTATTCTGACTTATCTTGTATTTGAGTTTTATAAAGTGTAATAAAATAGTATAATTTTTTACAAAATAAAAAGTAGATTAGTCTACTAAATATCTTATCTCCATTCACAACTTCAGATCTAGGATTTGTTGGAGTTAGGTTGGACCGTTGGATCAGCTTTAAAAAACTATAGACCTGGAGTTGTACCAAGACCTATATAGGGTAAAGACTATCATCTAGACCTTTGAAAAAAATCGAAAGGTGTTTCAACACTCGGTGAGAGTTGGTTTGGGAGCCCAGAATTCTGGCCCACCCCAAGGAATGGACCGGGATTCTGGGCTCCCAAACAGACCCTGAGTGATTTTTACCAGTTGAAAAAAATGTTTCAGTAAAATAAATGTTGGTGTAATAGAATTAACACTAACATGCTTGTTAGCCTCAATTTGCGAGTAATTTATCCTGGTTCAGGGCTTTATTGCGGATAATAGTCCTATGTTCAGTGAATCCCTTTTACAGTGGAAGAGACATTTATTTATAGAAAAAAAAATACAATATGATAATACTAATTTATCCTCTAGATATAACCAATAATACATGCTCTGTTCATAAGACCTCATAGGAATAAAATAATAAACCTTTATGTGAAAACACTTAGAAAATAAATGTCTTATCAAAGATGCCGACAATCCTCTAAAGCAGTCTGATGCCAAAGGAGAAGCGATTCTTGTAGAACCTTTGTATCTTTAATGCAGCCTTCGAAGTATCTTTATTTGGAACTTTGTCATCTGAAGCCTTAAATATTGTACATTAGCTTCGAAGTACCTTGTTTAGGAAAAATACTTAGCTTATAGGCATGATGGGATTATTTCCCCGATAATAAAGAAAGAGAAACACAATCAAAACTAAGTTATGCATGAAACATTAAGTTTCAACCGCTGAAACATAACATTAAGAGTGTCCCATGTAGCTATTTCTTGATGTTATAAACAGTATTTTGTATCCGTTTGAAATAATTTTCACTAGGTGTGAAAACACCGTCCGTTTTTAAAATCTTAAAATACCCTTTATTGTGGGAAAATAATCCATCACGCTTGTAATTAAGTATCCCATCATATCCGCATCTAGAGAGGTGGTGCTCGAAATATCTATGATTCGAGGTGGTCCACGAAGACGTTCTGGAGACCCATGGCCACCGAAGGATCATGGAGAATGGCGTATCCTTCGAACTCGATCTTGCCCCGAAGGGTCGCCGCAATATTCGACAAGATATTTATTTTCTAAGTGTATTAATATTAGGATTTACTATTTTACCCTTACAAATACCTATGTACACAGTCTGTAATGATGGTTATAACTAGATGACATATTATTATTTTTCTTGTTGTATTATGCCTATAAATATCCATCATTTCTGGGGTAATAGAGACTCATAACTCAGTTTTGGAATATACTTCAAACTAGATTTAAAGTTATTATTCATTTTAGAGTCCTGAACCAGTCTAAGCTTCGCCTTATTTCTAGCTAGCTTTCGACTTCGAGGCTAATTAAACCTGTTAGCATAAACTCTTACACCAACAAACATTATATATAGGCTCCTTTTGGAATAACTTAAGATTAAAGTAGAAATAGATTATGTGCTAAATGGAAAAATTATAGACAACTTAAGCATTGATCATGACTAGCGGTATAACTAATAATCGGATAATGTTGTAACGATGATTATGTTATAATAAAGGAGCGAGAGAGTGAGCGGAGAATTTGGTCCCTAGAGTTTTAGGATATCGTAATGTGTCATGGTATGATAGTATGATAGTACGAATTTTCTAGGATTCAATGGTGAAGACGAACGCACCAAGATACAAAAGTCGTCATGGGTTATTCGTGTTGGATAAGATCTCTCAGGAGAAGAGGGAGGGCTGAGTCCCTCTCCTCTCCCTAAGACTCGCGCCAAACCCCTAACTAGCCTCCCTTATCTCTTGCGTCTTGATCGGGGGCGCTCAACCAATCCATGGTTGAAGGGCCCCTGCAGCCGGCGCTATAAAAAAGGGGAGAGTGCTACGGCTACAAGGTTCCATACCTTATGTACTTCGCCACTCTCCCAACACCTTATCTGTCAACCTGATCTACCTAGCGCTGAACGGCGGGAAGCTCCTTCATCTCGCCGCCGTCACCACACTAGAAAGCCGAGGAGAAGACATGACTTCATCCTCGACTACGACCAACATCGAAGGTACACATCTTTGTGCCCCTCTCTATTAATTACCTTATACATATACCATATTAGAGCCTAAGATGTACCCTGCTAGTGCTAGCCTAGGGATCCACTTAGTGTAAATTATCTTACAATTCGCTCTCGTCACAACCCAACGGCAATGTCCCAGATGCTCCCAAGTTGCTGCAGGCTGCACCAAGTGCCTGCAAGAAGAGATCCATTTATATCAATCTCTTCAGACAAAAGCGATTCTGATGAGGAGATTATTCCGAACCAAGCTCCAGCCAAGAAGCAACACGCCTCGCTCTTTCTCTCGCGATTGCTCGTACCTGACTTGATTCGTGTCACCTACATTAGCTGGTTACTCTTGCTCTTGCTCTTGAAGCGCAAGTGAGAGAGAGAGAGAGAGAGAGTGTCTGGAGGCGAACACTACAAGAAAACGATAAACTTCCGTCGGCCAAATTAACTTCCGTCGGCTTTTGGGAAAGCCGACGGAAGTTAAATAACTTCCGTCGGCCCCTGGAGGCCGACGGAAGTTAGCGGGGATTTTTCCGCGGCCGATCGGATCCCCCTAACTTCCGTCGGCCAGCATTAAAGCCGACGGAAGTTAGGGGCCTTTACCCCCAACCGCGCGCGCGTACAGGGAGACCTAACTCCCTGTACGTACCCACGCCACCGCCGCCTCCCGCGCCCAGCCCGCCGCCGCCTCCCGCCGCCGGACCGCGCCGCCGCCGCCCGCCCTCGCCGCCTCGGGCTGCCGCCCGGCCGCCGCCCGCCTCGGCCACCGCCCACGCCGCCCGGCTCGGCCACCGCCGCCCGCCCGCCAGCCCGCGCCGCCGCCCGGCCCCCGCCCACCTCCGGCCACCGCCAACGCTCGCCCCCGCCGCCGTCGGCACCCGCCCACCGCCGCCCACGCCACCCGCCCCCGTAGCCGCCCACTAACACCGGTCCGTGCCGCCCGCCGCCGCCGGCCAACGGCGGCCTCCCCCACCGCCCGCCCCTGCAGCCGCCGGTCCGCGCCGCCCGTCGCCACCCGCCGACGGCTGCCACCCCCTCCCGGCCACCGCCCACTCCCGGCCGCCACCGCCCCCAATTCGGCCATCGCCATCCGTCGCCGGCGACGGCGGCGTCGGCACCGTCTTGCAGCTGACATTCCCTCCAGGTGACACACGTCCTGAATCTTGATGGGTGGTGCTTGCGTAGGTGTAGGTTCACGCGTAGTAGTAATCACTAATCAGTCAAAGGAGTGATTTTTCTGTCACTTTCTAGGAATTCCTGGCCTGCAGCGTTACAAAGAGAGATTTGTCAGAGTGGACAACGAGAATTAAGGCGATCGACGGCGACATCCTCAAGCTCGGGCTCCTCTCCTACATGATCCGGTTCGAGATCATTCAGAAAGGGCCCAGCTCTTCAGTAGTAAGATCAACTGTCGAGTACTATGAGATCTTTGGCTGCGACCGCTGAAAGATTTGCAGGGTATATCAAGGAGCGAAAGGTAGCTCAGACCAACACCTGAAAACTGCAGCGTCTCATAGCAAATGTATCGTGAGAAATAAATGGACGCGTGATCTCGTCGTCGCGCGCGTTTGTCTGCACGAACATCGTGTGCGAATCACCACCACACTATATATATGTTCCGTTCGATCATGCAAACAAACCATGGACACATTGCCCATTCCGAGACCTCGTTTTCATGGCGTGTCCGTAATCAATTAATCCATCGTGCCGGGCAAGAATTTTCGTATGGCCACAACCAATCATTCATACAAGTACAAGATTTCAATGTCAAAACGAAAGCGAAATGCCACCGCACAGTCGAACATATCTCGCAAGTACTAATTTCACGGCGAGGTGCTCGCACAGAGCACTCGCCGTTAGAGTTCACCACCACACACACGCAAAACGCAATGAAAGGGAGCCTTTGCCATGAGTTCGAGACCGGGCTCCCAGCTGCCGAGGTGTGGGAGGTCTATGGAGGCCTCCGTATTGGGTACTTGGCCCCTCAACTGGTTCCTCAAGTGTTCTCCAAGGTTGAGCTCGTTGAGGGAGACGGTGGCGTTGGCACAGTCCTGCATGTCATCTTCTCTCCCGGTTAGAATCTGCCCTATACACACACTCACACTCCAGTTTTAGCCAAAGCTCTCTTTTTTATCCGTCTGGTAATTTCCCTTTTGGCTGTTGGTGTTTTCTAGGGACTCCTGGGTCAGAATCTCTGAAAGAAAAGTTCACCAAGATTGATAACGAGAAGTACATCAAGGAGACAGAAGTGATAGAAGGTGGTTTTCTGGATCATGGCTTCCAGAAATATTCCATACGGATAGAGATTATTGAAAAGACAGATAGCTCGTCTGTAATCCGATCGACCATTGACTACGAAGTCGACGACGAAAGCAAGTCAGGATATGCCAGTACCAGTGTCTTAGCTACCATTGCTGAGGCAGCCACAAATTATATCAAGGAGCAGAGGAGCAGTAATTAAGCAAGCTGCAAAACAAACTTCAGATGAAGCAAAAAGTTAGAGGATATTCTTTCTCTTTAGTGCTTATTCATCGTGTTACCGGTTATGTTCATGGATGGATCCCCTAATATTGGGTTGCATCTGATGCAACGGAGAAAACAAGTATGCCTATAATACGATGTCGTTAAAATTTAAGAATAATTCTACGTAATTTCTTCATATAGTACTGATTGATTAATTAACCCACTGATCTAAAAAATCAGGAGTTTAACCCTCTGGCTTTTTAAATACCGTTTACTTAACCTCGAGATGATTTTGTAGAGTGATTTTGTCTTGCTAACGTGCCACGTTCGATAAGATTACTACGTTGGTCACACACATATGTATCAAAAACTAATAGCCACACCCCCTTGACTTCTTATTCACTCTGTTAGTGCCTCGTTCACTCTGACATCTCCTCAACGTTGGACAAGATCAATTTGTGTTGCATCTTGTTTATGTAATGTATAAATAGTTTATACACCATAAATTATGTCGGTGAGTCTTGAAATGGTAAATCCATCTTAAAGTGTTAAGTAAATGATATTTACAAATTTAGGGGTTGAACACCTGTTATATTTGCTCTGGGGTTAAGTAGTCAATCAGAAATACGCGACGGGGCTACGTTGACTTTTTTCCTTCAGGTGTGCATCAAAAGAGTGTTATGCAGAAAAGGAATTTTGTGATCTACTTACAGATTACAGCATCAATCTGTCAGATGTGCTTGACCCAGGCACTGAAATTGCTTTTGTAATTTGTTTGGGAGGACTAGAAAACATTCAGAATCGCATCTTGTTACCATCGACAGAAGAAAAGAAGGGACGGTTGACCACGGCGAGGATGAGCGTACGTGCGTGGGCCCGGCGGTCACTGCCACGGCGAAGCGGCGACGGCGATTCCGGTCGAGCGCGCGGCTCCGGCGAGACTCCGATGAACTGTTGGGCGGTCTTCTGGCCTCCGTGGGACGTGCGATCACGACTGTGCGGTTCAGATCGAGTCGCCAAACGTAGGGCCGGGTGGAATATTTTCATCAAGGTCCTCTAATTATTCACTTTTGTAATTTTACTCCCTTCTGATTTGGATAGCACGCGTCCAAGATCGCAAAAGTGTAAATTAGGGTTCGATGAGATACGTGCTAAAAAGTCGTAATTTAGACACTATTTAACATCTGTTTGTTTTAGTTTTAGATTATAAAAATCTAATTTATAAAAAACTTATATAAAAAAGCTCGATTCCACTAGCTTACTTGATTGTTACAATCTGCACAATAGATTATGATAAGCTGACAGAATAAATTATCTTGTTTGTTTCAGTTTATAAAAAACTGGATTTTTATAATCCAAAAATAAAAAGACCTTGTTTCATATTGAGATATAATCTAGCTTATAAAAATAAATTAGGTTATACAAATTTATTAAATTGTTATAATCTACGCTTTAAATATAAAAACAATATATTTGTTCGAACTTATAAAAATAAAATTTCTAGTACGATCCTTAGCTAGAATACTAGATCTGTTGTTGGTACCTAATCAATCTCTAATCTTTAGTGTCTAATCAGCTGACTTTTGGAAGAACAACATATTTCTAATACCAAGAGAATTACAAATTCCAAGTTTAAAACTGGAACATGTAAGCTGGACATATTAATTTTTGTGACAATTTCGAGTTAAACATTCAAATTTTGAGACGTAAGTTTCATTGGTGAGTATTGTTCATTAGTTTGTTGGTTAGTGAAAGTTCATCACCAATTTAAAAGCTAAAAAATCTTGTTCGAAGTTTCTAGGAAATCCAACAATTTCTGTTTTACTTTTCAAAGATAAAAAAATATCCCCAACTACAATTAATATAAGATTCGTGCCGCTCCGGCCGGTGTCGACCAGACACCGCCTCCCTCACCACGCGGCCGGCCCTCGCCGCCAACTTCAGGCCGCGCCGCGCCGCGCCGCGCCGCAAAATCGCCCTACAAGACTGCTTCTCCACGGTCGGACTCGCGGCCGCCGCAACCTTGCCAGGCTATCCTCTTCCAGCTCGGCCGCCGCAAAGCTATTCTGATCAACGGCGATGCCTCGGAAGTCATCGTCCAGGGCGAGGGGCGTGATCGGCAGAGGTCCAAGGCCCAGACCGAAGTCCGCCACCCAGAACCCTAATCCCATCTCCGAGCTACCCCACGACAGCGGCGAGGCCCCCGTTGGCTCACTCCAGGGGAAATTGATCCAGCCTCCGGCACACGCCGGGAGTGGGCCAACAGCCCCAGCGGTCATCGAGAACGGCGCGTCTGTCTCCGCCGCCGCCGAGGCCCTAGAGCACCTAGACGTCTCCGCCGCCGCCGAGAGTGCGCCGGTGGAGGTGGAGCCGCCGCTGGAAGCTTCGTCATCTGGGAGCGCTGCGGTGGGTGAAAGCTTTGAGGAGGAGGCTCTTAGGAAGCTGCAGGCGTTGGCGGGGTTTGGTGGGGAGGAGGTGGAGCTGACCGAGGAGGAGGCGCGCGCGAATGATCAGATGCAGGAGGACGAGGTGATACTTGATCCTTCTCTATCTCTCTGAGTGTACATTGTTCATAGTTTGTCTTGTATGCTTATTAGACTGCCAAGCATAATTGTGCGGCTTCTATCATAGATTCATAGATGTTGAGTCTGTAGGTGAAATTTTATGTTTTAGCCTGGTGCGTACTGTTTATTGAGGGAGAAACGAGAATTTTAGTTATTATCTATGTTTAGGTTGAGTTGCACCTTAGGTACATAGCAAAATTTTGGTGTGATGGAGTTGTGTGTCGGTGGACTTGAGGCGAAGAGATGTCATGTAGTTAAGTCATGCACGCGTAGGGAAACTTAACCTCGTGCACGCGTATTGAATGTCTAGCTTCACAAGGCTTCATAATCCTCATAACAAGTGGTTAGAGTTTGGCAAATACCTGGTGAGTTAACAAGCCCCCGAGTGTCATAGTAGTTGGTCGACCCCCTAGAGCAGAGTGGATTCGTACTCTAGGTCACCGGTCAGCAATAAGTGCCAGCCCAGAGTGGATCGTAAGACAACCATCACAATCCCTAGAGTGGATCGTAGGGGGCGGAAACTGACCGGTTAAGAGACAATTCTAGAGCGGACCGTGATGCGGCTAAGTTACCATAGGCACTTGGGAGTTGGAGCAAATTGTGTGGTGAAAAGAAAGATATATTGATCACATGATCGACGAGAGTACATAGTTGTTTCAAGGATAAAACCATCAAAGATGCTTGATGTTCCATGAGTTGGGGACGCTTTGACCATCTTCTTGGATGAGTCGGTATGCACTGGGTTGGGTGACAATCGATACGATGAAGGGTCCCTCCCACGAGACAGAGAGTTCGTGCATGTCTTTGGAGAGATGCACCCGTCGGAGGACCATGTCTCCCACCTTGAATGAGTGCCCTTGAATGTTCTGATCATGGTATCGATGAAGGGCTTGGTGGTACCAGTCGGACTAGATCACAATGTCAAGCCTGACTTCTTCAGTGCTGTTGATGTCCTCGGCATGAGTTTGCTCGGTGGTTCCTTCTTAATATTGTTGAATCCTTGGCAAATTGTGTAGCATATCAACTGGTAGTACCACCTCGGAGCCATAGACCAAGAAAAAGGGAGTTTGACCGGTTGCTCTGTTGGGTTGAGTGTGTAGTCCCCATAGGACAGCCGGGAGTTCTCGAAGCCATTGGCCGGTGTATTTTTGGAGTGGGTCGAAGACATGGGCCTTGAGCCCATCATGCCATTGGCCCGCTCATACTGCCTATTGGAGTGTGGATGTGCCACTGACGCGTAGTGGACCTCGATGCATAAGTCATTTGTTGTGAATTGGGTGCTGAGGTCGGTGATGATTTGATTTGGTACTCCAAACTTCTTCCCGGACCTTGTGCGGGGCTCGGTGTCAAACTATTGTCATTAGGTCACTTGACCCCATGGAGTGGAGATGATGATGAAGTCGCTGAGGCGGTCGACAGAGTGATATGCCATGCTTTGTGCCATGGCAGTCAGACGAGCGTTATGGGATGAATCTAGCCCAATGAGGATGAGCTTTCCTGCGGAGTCCCTAACGAATGTAAGGCTCCCAAAGATGAGGGTGGAGCCGACAAGAACGATGGTGTTGAAACTACAAACAACAGCCATGAAGCCTGCAAGGAAATAACAATGATCCCTTACCTGGGGTTACCTTTAGTGGTGATTTGTGTGGTAGAGATAAGCATTGGATTCTAGGCCTAATGGTTGACTTGAAAAATAGAGCCAAGGATTTTATACAGGTTCGAACCTCCCGGAGGATAACAACACTATGTCCTGTGTAATAGATTAGATTGGATGTAAACTTTGGTGGCTAGGGCACGATGTAGAATCGTACGTAGGATTTCAAAGCTAGGGCTTTATCTAAAGTTGGATTCGAAGGCTAAGATGCCTTTGGAGGGGGTCCCTCATCCCCCTTATATAATTCCGAGGAGAGAGGATTACATGCAGGGAATCTTATCTCAAGTCAATTTCCTATAATCTAGGGATTACAATTGGACTCTTGTTTATCTCCTATTTACAAGGACATCTTTACATATTTATCTCAATTCCCTTGTTTATTGGATTGCCGAACGAGCTAGGCCCATGTTTGGTCTGATCCACCAAAAGCCAATCACAGGGTACCCGAGGGTCATATCCCCAACACCTACATTTAGGTTAACGTTACTAAAATTTATGATCTGGTAAGGTTCATGGTTTGCAAACAAGGAAAGAATGGAAGAAAAGACTATGCCTGTTGAACACCCTAGGCATTGTTTGGAGCCAGACTGTTGAAAGGAAGCTTTTCGTATACAATAAAATTCTTGGTTTGCAGTTATCTAATTTTGTAATTGAATTTGTGATTATTACTTATTTTAGTCTGATATAATCTAAATTCAATGCTCAGATCTTTGCCTTGGAAGCCATTTTTGGAGACAGTGTAACCATTTTCAATAAAAAGGGAGGTCAACGGTCTTTCCAGGTATATTCCTTGTAGTATTGTATTCTATTTTGAGGTCATATTATTACATGCAAGAGATAGTTTCATCTGTTAATGCAATTGCAGGTCCATTTACATATTGAGATTCCAGATGGTATAGATGCTTTGGCAAGGCTCAACTATGGTGCTGGATCATTAAAATATGGGGCAGTTCAGGATGTTGATGGCTCTGATAATCTTGTTTACAAGTTCAGAGTCAAGCACTTGCCACCCATCCTGCTAACATGCATTATGCCTTCATCATACCCGAGCCATCAGCCTCCTCTTTTCACTATCTCTGTGGAGTGGATGGACAAAATGATGATTTCATCACTATGTGACATGCTGGACACAATTTGGGATGATCAAAAGGGCATGGAAGTAGCATATCAGTGGGCGCAATGGCTCCAAAGCTCTTCTCTTTCTCACCTAGGGTTTGTTAATGAGATAGTTTTAAGCAGTAATTCAGTGTGTGATCATGATTGTGGAGATAAGCGTGCTCTTTCACATAATGCTGCTCCCGATGTTTTAATTCCTAGGATGATGAGACACAATGATGATAAGTGTCATGAAGCCTTCTTACATGCTATCCATGACTGCATGATTTGTTTCAGCCAGCTTCCTGGTAAAATTTCCACCTTATCGTTGTGTTATAATCTCACATTTTGCAGTTTTGAAGTCTTGTGCTCGCAATAACAAATTACCATAATAGGTGTGTCCTGGCCTGTGGTTGTCCTTGCAACAACTTGTGAACTGTTTAAACTTTTCCACCTTTCATCTGCAGAATTATTGTAGTCTTAAAGTCTTGTGCTTGCAATAACAATTACCATAATAGGTTTATGTTGGCCTGCGGTTGTTCTGGTACAACTTGGAACTGTTTTAGGGTTATATCCTCCTGCTGATTTGCCTCAAAAAAAACATTGTGTGCTATTTAGCCCCCCAAAAGGTTGCTTTTTTGAAAAATTGCTGGTTACTGTAATTATGACTTTGCTATTGGGTGCCATGTTAAGGCATTAATTTCACATATTGGTTTTTGTGCTCTTGTTTGTGAAGTAATCTAAAAAGTATATTGTTTGAATGACTCTTGTTTTTGAATGGCTGTAGTTGTATCTATTTTCATTTTGGTTAATCCTTTATTATCTATGTTGCTACTTTTAAGTCTAATTTGTTACCTCATCAGGAATCGACTTCATCAAACTTCCATGCCATCATTTCTTTTGCTTGAAATGCATGCAAACATATTGTAAAATGCATGTCAAGGAAGGAACTGTAGTGAAGTTGCTATGTCCTGATACAAAATGTGGATGTGTTGTTCCTCCTAATATATTGAAAAGGCTACTTGTGGATGACGAATTTGAACGTTGGGAAGGATTGCTACTCCAGAGAACTCTTGAGTCTATGAGTGATGTAGTCTACTGCCCGAGATGTGAAACTGCTTGCTTGGAGGATGCAGATAATGAAGGTGTGTGTTCAAGTTGTTTATTCAGCTTCTGCACACTTTGTAGAGATCGACGTCATGTTGGGGAGAAATGTATGTCACCCGAAGATAAACTGCTTATTTTGGAGGTGGGAGGACTGCATTCCATTTAAATTTAACTTATGCATCTAATTTAGTTCTGGGGATTCTATTATCATGTTTAACTAATTTTCCACTGCTAATTTTATTTTAATTAGCAAATATATAATGAGAAATACTAGAAAATTTGATGATATGTTCTAGGATTCAATGAGACAGCAGTTTTCCACTACTAAACTAGGTTTGCTGCACTATATGGATCTTGTGATCATCATAAGTGTTCGTAGATGTGACATTTCTTCCCATCTGCTGGGTGATTATGCTAGACAATTCCATTTTTGGTTGATTCTGCCATTCTGGTAATAATGAGGTTTTTTATTCTCACTGGAGTGACTGGACAAGAAGACATTGACAAGCTTCTTGATCCAGTCCAATTGACCTCCTATTTTTCGAGAGGATATTACTAAAATAAGCTAAGTCCTCTGGGAAAACAGAAACTTAACAGTTTGAAAAGATAGAAAAAAGATGTTAACCATGGATGTGAGAATGATGTGTGGCACTGGCAGAACTGTACTGGTGGCGGGATGGGAGTGAATCATTGGTAGAAACAACAGATAGTGGTTTGTTCGATTGAGAGATGATTTCCCATCCACTAGGAACCATAAAAAATATTAGTAGTTTGTGATGCCATAAATTTGAATTTTCAATCCTTTCTAAACTAAGATCTGAGCTTGATGTTGCACTTGTAGGCTTAGATTGTTTATTTATTAAAGTTCCATAAACTGTTCTTTCCATGGTTATCAAAACCTGTTGGTTGTATAAATACCCTTTGTATGTTCTAGTTGTATCCAGTTTGGTGCACTTTATGGATTGGTATGTTGTGACATCATAGGATTACATTTGTTTTCCCCCCTATTTGCAGGGTGATTGTGCTTAGATAATTGCATTTTGATTGATAACAATGAAGCGGCAATTTATTCATATTGCAACCCAGATTTCATTTTGCTTCTGCTGTTTTCTTTGATTTTTTCTTCAAAATATATTGCTGGAAATCCTAACTTTCTTTATTTGACAGAAACGCAACCATGCTGGACTATTATCGGGAGATCAGCATAATTTTCTGAATGAACTACGCAGCCTGAAGGAAGTTATGAGGAGTTCAAAACAGTGCCCACAATGCAAGATGGCTATATCCAAAGTAGAAGGATGCAATAAGATGTCATGCCGGAATTGTGGGCAGTACTTCTGCTACCAATGTAACAGTGCAATTGATGGTTATGAACATTTCAGGTAGCTTTTTAGTTATATGTAATTTATGTTAATTGCTGCACACAAATGTGACAAAAGACCAATGATGTTGTTGCACACAGGGGTTCATGCACACTTTTCCCTCAGGAAGAGCTTGATAGATGGGAAGGGCAAATGAATCCGAGGGACCAACGCCAAATTGTTGCACAAGTGCATGCTGAAATGTTTCAGCAATATGGTCATCCATGCCCTACTTGCCGGCAACCATGTCCAAAGGTAATATCAACCTCCTTTTTTTGTTGAGGTATAAAAGAACCAAATCCGCCCATTGGTAAAGGCCGGAGATGTAAACTATTTCTATTATCTAAAAAAAGAACCAAATCCACGATGAGAAAATTTATTTGTCTATGCAATCGTAACAAACTGTTGTTTCCTATTCATGGTCACGGGGCTGTAATTTCTTGAATCAGCAGCATGGCCAGCATATATTACAACCTTTATCCTCTGTTCCCTTGGACATATATGCGATATATTTGGTCGTTCTTTGAAGGTACTGCCATACATGATTAAACCTAAATATGTTCTTGTTTGAACCTTGACCTTTAAGTCATGACCACTCTAGAACGTTTAGCATTTAGTCTTTGCAATATCTTATAACTTTGATAACCTTATATCACATTATTAAATCAGTCGCTGATCTTTGGCATTTGCTTTGAACTAAGGCAACTTAGGCAAATTTCTAATACATTTCACCAAATACCTTCACTCTACGTCCTAACTGTGTGCATTTGCTTTGGTAACTTGATCAGATGGGAAACAACAACCACGTCTTCTGTTGGGCATGTCAAAAGCACTTCTGTGCACTGTGCAGGAAAACTGTCCACAAGACTTCACAGCATTTTGGTCCAAAAGGATGCAAGCAGCATACCGCAGATCCCTGAGATGTTTTCTCGTATATGCGTCAGTGCACCACCAACACTACCTTGATATCTGCATACCGAAGAGTTTCCAGAGTTTCTCCTTGCACCAGGGTACAATTTCTTCGGCGATCCCAAGGTTTGGCCGTGAGCCTTTAGTCTCCTACCTTATTGTAGCAGTGAAAGCTCAATGATTTATGTTCGTAGAGAGAAATTTGCGCCGCTCGTTTATTCAGTTCCGAACTACTGTGCATATTCAGGATGCCAATCACACAACAGGAACAAAAACAACAATGACAGCAATTTATCAGAAAATCTTGCAAGATTCTTTTTGAGAGAGGTCATCTTTCAATAGAAGCTGGGGTATCCCTTAAATAATCAAAATATTCTTTTTTAGAGAGGTCATCTTTCAATAGAAGCTGGGGTATCCCTTAAATAATCAAAAGATTCTTTTTGAGAGAGATCATCTTTCAATAGAAGCTGGGGTATCCCTTGAATAATCAAAAGATTATTTTTGAGGAGCGAGGTTATTTTTGTTCTGTGGTGAATTATTGTGTAATGTAATGAGATTGCTACCTTTAAACGGCATACTTCTCTCTATTGATTTTTAAACGGCATATTTCTCTGTAATGATGTTTTTCGTTGGGATGATTCTGGCTGATTTTAACCTGCTGCAGTTTGATTTGATACTCCAAAGAGAAATGATTATTTGTCACATTCAATAGTGGGTTTTGCAGTTTTATCACTTTTAATATTGGTTTCGTAAATATGTATTGCTTGATTAGCATACTATTTTTCTCTTTTAATTCATTTTATGAAAATACACTTATACCTAGTCCATGTTCCTGTGGGCAGTGCAACCAGAGGCAATACATATTTACGAAAGGGTTAATTTTTTCTATGCTATTATAATTTTTACAGTTTGCCAATATATCATTAGTGTGTCACTGACAAATGGAAGCTGTCATAGTCACTGACAGTGGCATGTAGGTAATTTTTAAAAATTATAACGGCATGTGAGTAATTTTCCCTTTACGAAACCAATATTGCGACATGCGAGCTAGCCTCTTAGACGATTCACTGGCACTGTTTTTTTCCATTTCCCTACTCCCGTCGACACTACAACAAAACAGGGAACTTTCGTCGGCCAAAGCCGACGGAAGTTAGCCCTTTCCCGACGGAAGAAGCTAACTTCCGTCGGCAAAACGCTAACTTCCGTCGGCCTTTGCAGTGCAGTGCAACAAGTTTGTCTTTATATGCATGATTCTAGAGATCATCATCTTACTGCACTGAAGCGCATTCTGTGCTATGTTCGTGGCACACTGGATATGGGCTTATTTCTGTGACCATGTTCCCAATCAGATCTGGTGGTTTACTCTGATGCCGATTGGGCTGGTTGCCTAGATACTCGCCGGTCGACTTCTGGATATGCTATTTTTCTAGGCGACAACTTGGTTTCATGGTCTTCCAAGCGTCAGCTCACTGTCTCCCGTTCCAGTGCCGAGGCTGAGTATCGGGCCATCGCAAATGCTATTGCCGAAGCCACTTGGCTCCGACAACTTCTGTTTGAGTTGCACACCCCGTTGCCCAAAACCACTTTGGTGTATTGTGACAACGTTAGTGCCATCTACATGTCTTCCAACCCCGTTCAGCATCAACGCACCAAACATGTCCTTCTACGACGAAGATGAAGACCGAGGGCAGTGAAGCGCTCATTGAGGCCACGGATGATGTTGAGGAAGAGTGTTCGGTCGAAGATGGGCTCGCCCAGGTCGCGGAGGTCCTCGGCCATCCTCTTGTAGAACCGGTGGTACTCAAAGACCGAGAGGTCACCTTGAGAGGAGTGGAATTCATGGTCGGCGAAGAGAGCACAGGTTGTGCGGTTGCCAAGGAACTGCGATTCAATGGCGAGCCATGTAGCTCAAACTGTAGCACCGCATTCGGAGATGGCATCGGCAAGATCATCGGAGATGACGCCGAGAAGCCATGTCTTCACGACACAGTCGATGCGAGCCCAGTCAGCAGAATGGGACAGGAATGTATCAGAGAGAACATATTCCTGCAGTGAGAACTTGCCAACGATGAGGAGGAAGGACTCACGCCATCGTGCGAAGAAGACGGAGTTGATGTCAAGGACAAGGGGGATGAGGGCACATATGTTGTGGACTACAACAACTTGAGCGTGCAAGTTGAGCAGTGTAACAGCCTCGTGATGAAGAAGGGCGTCGAGGAGAGGTGTCTCGCCGACGGGGATGTTGGTGGCAGCAACATCCGAAGGAGGCGCGACCATCGCGCGCTCATGAGCAACACGGTTGGGGGCATCCTGGAGACATGCATCTGCTTCATCCCTTTCCTACCGAGCAAGAACAACATCTCGTTCGGCTTGTTGGAGACGAGCAAGAGCAGCGTTGTGGGAATTAGGCGGAGGGACGTCGACAACAGTGGCGCGGGGAGCGTCAACAGAGTCAGAGGCGTCGCTCGCCATGGAGCAGCAGCACCAGGAAGATGGGGGCGCGCAAGCAGCGGAAGAAGAAGAGGATCTAACCTCCTGATACCACATAAGAAAGTACTGTGGAATGATTATGTATTGCTTTATTGATTTGGGAACTAGGGGACTACATTTATAGAACAGTACTTAGCCATAATAGGTTCTAACAGAAAACTAACAACTAGACATGTTCCACACACATCTAGAAGAGTTCAATCCTATTTAGAAGATGGTTGTCAAACATATATGAACCTATAGGTCACACATTTAATGGGTTGGAATATGATTTGGATATGGATCAATTCAGATAGAGCTGTCCAAGCTATGGTAATGCTCGATAATCAGATCTCCAAGACACAGCCACGACGAGTAGGGAAGAGCAGAGGGATACAAAGATGGATTGCCAACATGACTGGTCCGACCTGCTGCTGGATATCCTGCACGAAATATGAGTGATTCTACCGATCAAATCATGCATCCACACCAAGGCCGTGTATGTTGTGTAGTTATAGATGTTCAAACGGGCGGCCCGCCCCGGCACGGCACGGGCCTGTGGAGGCACGGCCCATTTACTGATGGCCCGGCCCGGCACGGTTAATAAACGGGCCGTGCTGCATCCGCCCGTGGGCCAGACCGTGAGTCCAAGCACGACACGAAGGTGATTTAGCCGTGCCGGGCCGGCCCGTTAAGCAAATCGAGCTGGACGGCCCGATTTCAAGTAGCCCAGCGTGCTTTTTCCGTCGGCGTCGCCTCGTTTCCCTGTTCTGCGCACCGAACAGGCGGAAGTGGAACAGCTAGCATGCACCAGCACTCTGCACTCATGCATGCAAACTACATCTAGTGGGACCCACGTGTGGAGAGAAGGGAAAAGTTGCATGGACCATGCAAGGGATGCCGCAGCTTTTAAAGGGAGAGAGAGAGGAATCAGATGTGTAGATTTGAAAAATAAATGCGTATATTTGGAATTCAAATTTTGAACAAAATTTAACGGGCTAACCGGGCCTAACTCTAAACGGGCCGCGCCCGTGCCAGCCCATCGTGCTAGGGTGGCGGCCCAAGCACGGCCCAGCCTTTGGGCGGTGCCGGCTCAGGCCCGTTTGCTAACGGGCCGTGCCGTGCTTGGGCCGTGCTTTGGGCCGGCCCGCCCGGGCCATTTGCTCATCTATATGTGTAGTCGTGCTCGTGCATCATGCCGGGCGATGCCGAGCCTTTCCCTTGGCTCCTTCGACTTTGGGATGCCTGCATCGATGCTTCCCTGATGATGTTCTTTCCTTCCACTCACTACCATAGAAATAACATTCGATACTGGCCTATCAGTATGATCCGGACTGAGACTAAGGCCTTCGTTTGTTTAAGTTTTAGCTTTTCAATCTTTCTAGAAAATTGGTTTTTGGCTTTTGCAATTTAGAAGGATGACTTTCCTAAAACTAACTTTTGAAAAGCTAATACCGTTTGACAATCTAACTTGAATTGTGGGATGGAGTGAATGTTCTGTGGGATCCACAGAATGTCACCGCGAGAGCGGGACACGGCTACACCGGGCAGTGGCGACGCCGGAAGGGGCGGCGGGGCCTAGCGACGGCGACGTCGGACGGGGCGGCGGGGAAAGGCGGGGCGATGCCGGATGGGGCGGCGGGGCCGACTGAGGCAACGCTGGGGGACAGTGGGGCCGGCCAAGGCGACGCCGGGGGACAGCGAGGAAGGGCGGGGCGATGCCGGACGAACGAAGGAGAGGGAGACAACGTAAATGGAGATGGAAAGCTGTGAAAAGCTCACATTTCACTGTTTAGGGGTTTTTCATGTAATCATAGTTTCTGTGGTTTTTGGTTTTCAAAAAGCTCAGCCTAAAAGTTGCTTGTTTGTTTAAGCTTTTGACTTTCCAAGATAGAAAGCTACCGGAAAGCTCAAACAAACAAAGCCTAAAATTACACCAGTCCCGGTTCAATGGCTTCTGGGCCTTACACACTGGTCTCTAGCGTTCTTCTTGGGAGTCAGAGTGTGCGTGCGATGAGGAATAATCACAAAATTAAACATGATTTGTAGTCAGTGATATGACAGGTAATCATGTTCTTTCTGTTGTGTGCCCACATTGTGGTATGCAGTAACTGTAGGAAAGCTTTCTGCTATGGATGTGGCAAGACACTAATAAGTCATGGCCATTGAAGATATGAATCTGTCACATATCTATTCTCTATCAGTTCTGAAAAAGTATCACCCTTTTAAAGTGAACAGTGCAGAATTGATCAGGAGAATCTGGCAACGAAGGTGAATCCGAGTGATCTCATCAAAGAGGTGAAGAAAGAACTGGCAGTGGATCTGTCAAGACACAGCATCCATGCCCGAGTTGTGGCCAACTAAATCCCAAGGTATAGTAATGCTGTAGCTATTTTTAGATAGTGGAAAAGTATATTCACTTACCATATATGCATTTGTTATTTTTTTACCGTGATCTGAAGTTATGAATCTGGCAAAAACTAAACAGAGGATTGCATTCAATAACAGAAGATATGTTCCTGCAAAGCTTGCTGGATTCAATATATTAATGATCAATTGCATATTAAGCTTTCCATGCTTTCTTTTTTATAAAAAAAACTTGCATCATTTGCTGCTCTTACATAAATCTCTCAAGTTATTGTGACTGAAATCGCTGGGCGGTACAGATACTCTTGCAGTTTACTCGTGTCACTGGCCGTCAGGTACAGGAACATCATCCCTTCGCGTAACTGACAGTACACCCGGAACTTCTGTCCATGGAGCTGGGATTATCTAGTGGTTTCGATCGAAGGGATCAGTGAAGGTACGTGAAGCAGGCATGCAACCTGCCGAGCACGGTGGCGAGCAGAAGGTAGTTGTACTCGTCGGGATCGATCACGCGGCTGTCGGGGACGTGCACCGTGACCTCGAACAGATGGACCTGCTGCCCCCTCGGCGTCAGCGGCGCGGCGGCGGCGGAGGCGGCGAAGGCTACGGCGACGGCGAGAGCCAGGACGGCGACGGCAGCCGTGGGATTCTTCATGGTTTGCAGATTGTTTGGAGCGATCGAAAGGGTGCGCGCGTCGTGATATCGTGGATTGTTGTGGACCGTTTTTATAGGGAGAAGAGGGTGCCGCATGCATGCATGTCAACATGGTGTCATTCATGGGCTTCAACTGTTACGTAAAGCTCATTGAAGATCATTCACTGCGACTGACGTTTCTGGGAGGAGCAATTGATCAAAGGGATAGCCACCCTGCAGGTAACATATCTGTAGCTGTGTGTGTGTGTGTGTATGTGTGTGTGTGTGTGTGTGTGTGTTTTCCTAGCTACTAACGTGCAAGAAACTCAAGTACTCGACCATACTTTACATTGTAGAAATTGTCGACACGAGGGAGGAGGAGACAGAAACTATAGTACCGGACGTAAGTTTAGAATTTGGAGACAAAAGAACAAATGACATAATATGTAGGGGAAAAGGTGAATATTTCTATCGCTTAGATTTAACATCATAAAAATGTGGAGAGGATCCCCTCTATTTATAAGGAAAACACTAAGAGATATATGCGTTGACAAGATTGGAATTTGGTTTCTAACAAATCTGATATTCAGTTTCTCAACACTCTCCTTCGGGTACTCTATGTGATATGTATATGCTTCGTCAAAACTCCAAACCCAGCAGGAAAAATTGGGAGAAAGAGTACATAGCGCGTATTTTGGTTGCACGAATTGCTTCATTGAAAATCTTAATATGAGAAACTTAAGAAAAACTCATTCAAGAGAAAAAGAGTAATTCATCCAAATATTTCACATGATCTTCGAGACCATTTTGGGTATTTAGTTTGCTTGATTATGATTCAATTTTTCTTGTCGATGTTGTGTGAAGTTTGTTGACGCTAAAATCTATCTACCAAAGTACCAACTTACTGACGTCGATTCGACGATCCAAAAGTGTGCGGATACTTAGAGATAACCCTAAGCGTGACATGACGTCGACATCGTGTTCCGACGACCCTTGATAGTGACAAGGGAGGGTGGACTCACCAGGCAATTAAACAATATCAAAATATTATTCAATTAACCAAGTTGTAGATAAAATATCAAACCGACCAATTTAGGAGTCGGTTAGACTGAAGCTAAACTGGCGGTCGGACCGGCCAAGGCGGGCCGGTCAGACCGACGCTAGGCTATCGGTCAAACCGGTAGTGCGGGGGGTCTGGCCGAATGGTAGCCTCCGGCGTATTCTGCGAAGGGTGACCTAAGGGGTCCCTCCGGCCTTCAGTCGGACCAAAGGGAAGCTGCTGGTCAGACCAGACAGTGGCTGAAGAGGGGTCCGAAGGGTACTCCGACACCGATGCGAAGTGTTCTTGAAGCCTCATGCGAAGCCTAGCTAGATCGATCGTGCACCGCCGGTCAGACCGACGCGTGCCAACATCAGGATTATGGCCCGGCACACCCCGGTCAGATCGTCCACCTACTGTCGGTCAGACCAATAGTGGCAGATCCAAGTGCCCGGAGTCTCCAACGACCGTATTGCCATGGATAGTTTGCAACAAGAGTTCTTGGCGAAGAGGATGGGATGAAAACACTGCGAAAACTCCAAAATATCAAAGGCAATTCGACTAAGAGACCGAATTACCGATAAAAACCGATAAAACTGAAAGAAACCTGTTACGTAGATTAAACGGATGATTCATAGGCGAATCAACAAGGCTTACCGTGATTACGACGTGGCGGACGGATGGTTTACAGTATAAACCAACAAAGATGGATGTTACTTGGCTAATCCTAGGGTAAGGAAAGTAGATCGAAAGGTAAAAGTACAATTCAAGGTAAAATAATAAATTGAATCTATTAGGGTTTTGAGGGGGTCTCTTGAATCGGCCTTGCTCCTATATTTATAGGGGTTGGTCATGATGTGCTTGGGCTCTAATCTGATTAGAAAATGTCTAAGTCGTTACAAGTTGATTAGAGATAAAAATATCCCAAAACAACCCAATCTGACTCGGACTCAGATTGTTTCGGTCCGATCGGCCTTATAGGGCCGGTCAGACCGAAGTGTACCATGAATTGCATATTTTCGGCCAAAAGTACCAATTTTGACATTTTGACAATTTTAACCATTAATGTTATTTTTTTGCTATCAACAAAGTTTCTTCGTGAAATGGACAAGTCTTCAAATGTAACAAATATATCTTTCAAAACTGGATATTTTAAGAGATATTTTAAGGGGGAAATAGTAGATTTACCCCAAAGTTGTAGAGTGTTTGCTAATTTGCCCCAAACTTCATTCAGCTTGCAAATTTGCCCCACACTTGAGGGAAACACTTGCAAATTTACCCTACTCTGAATTTGCAACATATTTTAATTAGTTTTCTGGTTTTTCAGCTACTGGAATGTCTCTTTTGCCTCTATCAGTCCCAAACTTCTCCCAATCTACTCACTTGCAGTTGATGGCACAACGGCCGCCGATCGCCGGCCTAGCCTACCAACGCGAGCCGTCGCCCTCAGCAACGACCCCGTGAGTCACCCCCTGTCCCTGGCTGTAGCCTCGTGAGCCGCTGCATGCCCCTGGTGCCGCCCCACGCGCTGCCCACCCACAGACCCCACAAGCCACCGCCGTTGCCCGCCCACAGCCCCTCGGGCCACCGTCGCCACCCCCGCCTCCTCTTGTCCTGCACTGCTGCAACGAGATCGATGACGGCGACAAAACATTGGTTGGTGAGGGAAGTGCTTGAACAGAATGCTATAAGTGTCATTTCCATGATGAAAAATAAGAAAATGAATTAAAATTAAAAGAAAATGCAGTATTGGGTAAATCTGCAAGTGTTTCCCTCAAGTATGAGGCAAATTTGCAAGCTGAATGATGTTTGGGGCAAATTAGCAAACACCCTCCAACTTTAGAGTAAATCTGTTATTTCCACTATTTTAAGATAGACTTAGTAAGCCATATAGGCCCAATCAAGATGTGCTGGCAGTGGCGAGCGGGTCGGGCTATATGCGGTACGTGATGCGAGTGGTGGCTAGCGTGACGGCGCATGCAGGTGACGGCTGATGGCACCGCGCGCGGGCTACGGCGACATGGCGTAGGCGAGCGGTGGCTAGGGCGTGGTGCTAGGCAACGATGGGCGCAATGTGAGGGGCTTGCTAGGCGTCGGTAAGGCCGCAAGGGCCATGAGTGGATGGTGACGCGTGCAGGCATCGCACGACCGGGGCATCGGGGCCGTCAACCGATGACGATTGTGTTACTGCGGTGCGAGCTAGTGTCGACAAGGCAGCACTTCATGTGGTGGACTGGTGGTGCGCGGATGGAACACTAGCGGGAGGTTATGTCACACTGCAGGGTGCTGTGCTCCTGTGCTGTACGGCACGAAGCCACGCCACACTGTACCGTATGCGGGATGGCGTGAAGGCTTGCCATTCAATGTGACCGATAAGGCGTTTGTGAAGGCGTGCAATGCCATGGAAGACGGCGGCTAGAGCCCGTGCGACATGCCTTTTGTCCAACGACGAGTGGTGTGCCACGCCATGTGGGGCAGCAATGGCAACCTGCATCAACCATGTGCAGGCGCGTGGTGATAGTCGGCGGTGGGAGGAGCGGAACGCCAACACAACACATCCATTGGACAAGTCACATAGTGTAGGATTTTTTAAAAATAATATTTTTTTAAAAAATCAAATCTTCTACATGAATTGAAAAAATTGTAAATCTAGACCCCTGTCAGCAGTCTATCGGCCGAACCAAGCTGATGTGGCTCTGGTTCGACCGAAGAAGTGTCAAACCAGAGCCACGTCAGCCTGGTTCAGCCCTTCAACGGCCGAACCAGGCTGCCACGTCAGCCGCGCCGCGCCACGCTTGCCCTGGCTGAGCCCGCGCCACGCACGCCCTTGCCGCACCCGCCCCCACACCCTCGCCTCCTCGGTTGTGCCCCACCGCCTCACCTTCCCACGCGTCTGCCTCGGCCGAGCCCCGCCGCCTCGCCTCCCCGCCTCGGATGCGCCCCGCCGCCTCGCATTAAATGTAGCTAAAGCGAGGTGAGGCGAGGCAGCGGGGGCGCACACGACGCGATGGCTGGGGCGCGGGAAGCGAGGCAACGGGGCTCGACCGAGGCAGGCACCTAGGAAGCAAGGCGGCAGGGCTCGGCCGAGGCGGACGTGTAGGGAGGTAAGGCGACGACGGGTGCTCGGGGGCGGGCGTGGCGGACGGGGCGGGGGCCGGCGCGGCTAGGACGCGCGTGGCGCGTAAGCACGGGGCGCGGCGCGGCACGGCTGACGTGGCAGCCTGGTTCAGTTGTTGGTGGGCTGAACTAGGCTGACATGGCCTGGTTCGGCAGCCCAATGGCCAAACCAGGCTGACGTGGCTCTGGTTCGGCACTACATCGGCCGAACCAGAGCCACGTCATCCTGGTTCAGCCGACCAACGGCCAACGATATGCTAGTTTTGCAATTTTTTGATTTCAGGTACCAGATTTGATTTTTTAAAATATATATATTATTTAAAAAAATTACATAGTGGAGGTGGCGATGGTGAAGAAGTTACATACAAGCATAAATATTAATAGACATATTGTAAGTGATTGATTCGAGACAAATATGAAAAAGAACAGAAAAAAAATATTAATACTGGTTTGTTTGTACGTGGTTCATACTTTGGCCTTGGTTTTGGCTTCTCTAGAGTCTAAGAATAGTTCACACACTTCCAGTACCTCATCTCGTAGGTGAGGTCATCCTGACTTCTTATGAATTTACATGTGTCTCCACAGAAATACATGAGGGTTCGACACCTTGCGGCGGACGGTGACGACCATCGGGACCGTAAGTAGCTATATTTTTTTCACCATATTCTAATGTATCTAGATAAATTCAGTAAATTAAATATTTATCTACACCTTCCTAAATTGTTGTTAATTACTCTTACATCACCAATAATTAGTCCTAATTTAGTACAATTAAACTACCGATAAATTATTACTAAATTTTGGATAATTCACCATATTACCATTAAATTTCTACTAAATATTATTAAACTACCGATAAATTAATCATAAAGTACTGTCAAATTACTATTGAAGTATTGTTGCTTATAATTTAATTACAACTAATTGTCTATTAAACTACAGCTAAATCAATCCTAAATTACGATTACATTACTGCTAATTATTATTATACTACTGATAAGTTACTCTAACATTACTCCTAAACTACTACTTAATTATTTCTAAACTACTCTAAAATTAATCTTAAACTACTCCTAAATTACTCATAAACTACTCCTAAACTAAACTACAAAAATAAAACTAGAGAAAATAGTACATACCTCTCGAAGGGAAAGTGGACAGCCAAGGATGGATTAGAAAAAGGGGGTGTTCGGGCCCCTTTATATAGGGGTGGAGTCGGCACATGAAAAGCTGACTAGCGCCACGTGACGGCTAGGGATAGCCTTTGTGCCTAGCCACTTTGCCATGTGGCAGGGAGTCGATCCTTGGTCGATCGATTTCTGCTGACTTGGCAGCAGTCGGTCGACCAAAAGCCGACTCGCCACCACCTGGCAGTAGTCGGCTGTTGGTGAGTCGACTACATATTTGAATTTTTTTTTAAAAAAAAATCGTAGCGGCTTAGCTGATGATTACTGCCGCAAAGCAATTCGCAGCGGCTGACCTATTAGGGTTTATACTAGATAACAAATTAAATCTAATTTATAAAATTGATCTATTCGTAGACATTCAAATGCATATATATCTGTGATGCCATAAATTGTCGTTGTAGATCGATTTTTTTACAGTAGAACTTCGTGCTAATAACTTAACGTGCTAATAACTTGAGGAATTCTACTACCATGTATAATACATATCTTCGAGACAAAAAACAAATGATACAATATGTAGGAAAACTAAATTTTTTTATTATTCAGATTTACTCCATTTGTATGGAAACCTATAAGAGATAGATGTGTTAACGAGATATGAATTGGGTTTCTAACCAACTGGATAGCCGGTTTCTTGACACTACAAATTGTGCAATAGTTGTCTTACATGCTCAACAGAATCAGTGGAATTATAACTAGTTTGTAAGTGAATTTATAAACTTATAAAAAATTTATGGTATTATAACTTTATAATTTATTTTAAACAATAATTTTCAATGATTTTATAATTTTCAAATTTTGTCTGAGGTACCAAGAAACCCTCACGAACCCTAGGTGTAATCAGATTTGAGCTGCTAAAAAATAGTTTCTACTTGAATCAAATCAAGAATTTGAACATGAATTTGTAGGGGCCGCGCGTACGCGTACCCCCTCTACCACAAATTATGACGTCCACTCTCCCGCTTGGGGAGATGGTAAGCAAGCGCCGCTCCAAAGTGCAATGGAGGTCACCAGCTTAGGCCATGAGTCCTCTTGATCACCCATAGACCCCATCCAGGTAAGTACCTTTCAACGGCACTCATGCCTCGTCTTTTATGCCCTTCTTCCTCCTCCCCTCCCTCTCAACAAGCGGTATGGTACTAAGATTAATTAAGTTTACGCAGCCAAAATATAATGGGCCGTGAATTCTAGGCCCAATTGACCCTATCGGTTAACACGGCCCTTCGTAGATTCAAGGGTCCCGTAATACTAGTCTTTTCTTTATTTAAATAATGCCCTTGAATTTTTATCGTAACATTTGACAATTCGACTTGTTCAAAACTCTTTTTGAAATATCATTTATTTTTTATAATTTGTTTTAATATTTAAGGTATTTCAAACGTAACTTATGTTTTTGCATATTTGCACAAGCTTTTTCTATAATGTGAATGTTCAAATGTTATTTTTTTTAAAAAAGAGGGAGTAATTAATTTAACAAGGAATGCATGATTCAACTTGTGATTATTGTAATAGGGATTATAATAAGTTGGTTTGTAATAATTTGGATGAAAATAAACTCTGAGTTGTATGATAGTTTAGATTATTATTAGTTTAGATTGTTGTGTTTATACGATAAAAGATCGTAATGCACTTAGAATGAAGTGTTCGGATAGAGGGGAGTTAAAATTTGGGTATAATATTGTTCGTGTCTTTTTTAATCACATATGGCTTAAGAAGTCTGCTTAATTCTAGTACAGGTCCTACATTCTTAGAGGAAAAAAGGTTTTAAGCATGCCAATTAGTTTGACCATGCAACTGACAAGGAACTAGAGAAAATAACGTTAGTAGCAAAGCCGATCAACTACCAAGCCGATGATTGTGGCGAGAATAAAACAATCACGGTTACATGCACCAATCGGCCATAGAGCCGATGACCATGGCAACGCTATCAGCCTGAGCACACCATCAGCCGATAGGATAAAATCCTTGCGCGTAAGGGCCAATGAATACCTCCCAAATGCATGTAAAATATGACATAGAATTAAAGATAATCTATCGTTTTGTATTTTAATAGAAACTAAATTTAACATACCAAACAACGTATCCATATCATCAAAGCATCATAACTACAAGATCAGACCTAACCAAAATAGTTGCTAATCATGATAAATCAATAGCACTTCAACACATCGGGCATACTTTATTTAGATGAATGGTATATAGCATGAACCACATACAATAGAACGAGATGTCGAACCTAACCAATGAAGCCCCGAACTACGACACATAACTCACATCAATCTAAGAGATCAAAGTGATGCAGCCTTAGACCTAGCAAAATACACTAAGATAAACTCGTGATCGTGCTGACCAGGCCGATGTCTCAAGAGATCGATACGATGCAGCCTTGATGAAAACTGACCTAGCCGACGTGATTGTCGGGGTGGCGAGACTCACCTCTTCGCCGGAGATCGGAACGATGCAGTCCGGTTCCGAGTGTCAAGCCCTGCCGAGATTAACCTTAGAAATCCAAGGGTGACGATGTACCGAAAGAATAGTTTTATTGTGGTTGATTGTGTATCCCCTAAATCTAACTAATTAGATACATATTTATAGTCTGGAGACTTGTCGTCCAAGTAACCTATATCATAACCAATTTTAGATCATCTTTATCTTCTCTTATCTTTATCGTCTCCTTAATATCCGACCATATTGTAACGATATGGATGAGTTTCTTTGATAACCTTTGACCAGTGTTATTCTTAGTGGGCCCGGGCTTTATTAAATCTTCGCGTCAACAAATATGTTAGTTGGTAATTTTCATCATCAAAGTATAATAGTTATTTTAGTCTTTTCTAGAGTTATAAATGGAGAAATGCCGGTTCCACCTATTTATTAGATTATTATAATCTAGATTACAAATTTCAACTACAGGTTATATAATAAGTTATATATTTATTTGTATTTTAACTAATAATTTTGATTATTATAATGCTAAACTGAAAGGCATAAGTTTTTTTATATGCTTTATATACATGAAAGATGATTACCATGCTGTGATGACGTCCCTAATCATGGAATTACTAATGCAGGGGACAGAGGAGAAGAGTACTGACTCCACTAAAAAAACTATATTTTCAATATTTAAAATTTGTCCTACAAAAATTTAATTAGTTAAATGCAATCCACTTAGTTTAAATATAAATTAGAACTGGTAGAATTAATATCATATATACCTACTCCCTCCGATGTACAAATATTAGTCATCTTAAATAAGATTACACATACGTATTAAATAAAGCAACATAAGCTATCCTAACTGGTTACCGAGGCAAGCTTCTATTGGTGCTACCTAAGTTTAACTCTTGGTGGCCACACATACCTCATTTTTTTAGTGTTTTTATTGCCAGAAACGCTTCGGGAGAAGAGGAGAAACGCTTCGATTGACGGTGTGACTAATATTTTTATACTCTCACATAAACATCAAAACTACTATTATTTGTACACCGGAGGGAGTAAGTTGTTTCTTAAATTTTGTTAAAAAATCAAAACCTTTTGGCAGATGAGTGCGAGTAGAAATCACAAGCAGACGTAGACGTGTGGAAGGAGACCGGAAAAGTGGCATCACAATTGTCAAAAGGGCACTTGCAACTAGCATGCAGAGAGTCTAAAGCCCAGAGCATGGCCATTGGCCTGGCTATAAATGGTGGTAGGAATTGCGTTTGCATCCCAATGACGCCATGCATGATGACATATATAAATACGGAGTATTTGTCATTGTTGCATGACACTTTAGACATTCGTAATTCTCTATGTTGTCTGCGGTATTAAATAGGCTGTCATATAAAATAAAATTAATGTGGTAAGCAAATTAGCGAGGAGAGGAAATTCATGGGAACTAAATCTAATGCAATAAAAATCAGTTCTTCACGAGAACTAAGAAAAACAAATGAGGGGATGCGAAGAGGATGGAGAGAGAAAACATATGATCGGATGAAAATATTTTTTGAAGAAACTATCCATTTAGAGGTGGTGTCTATGATGGTGTCTTAGAGCACGTTTGGTTGCTAGTCATCATTTATCAACAAAAGTTGACACACTTGCCTTCAGTAAGGTTATCATTTTTTTTTCATAATTTTTTAAGTTATTGACATGTGGAATCAAAGAGAATTTGCCGTAGTTTGTGACAGCAACCAAACAACTACCAATGTATTCAAGCTTACCTAACCTTAAGTGTGACAAAGTGTGGCTGATAACCAAACAACCCCTTTCTCTCTCTTTTATTCAAGACACCACCCATAGACACTATGAGTTGGATTGTCCTTAGCGTAGTCTCAACTCTACTAACTTAATCATCTTTTTAGCATTAATTATATTGTTGTGATAGCCAAAATATAATGCGACAAATAATTTATTGAGGTGAGAAAGAGACACTAGTTGCATACAACAAACTAGTTCTACATAATATCAAAGGAAGCAGAGAAGGAGATTGGGATAGAATTGAGATAGAAGATAAATAATTAGATACAAATATATTTTGAAAAAACTATCTATTAAAAAGATAATGTTTATAAGTGATGTCTAAATAAAGACATTACCCATAAATATTATGGGTTAAGACTGGTCTTAGAGTTAGAAGCCTTACATTAAACAGAGAAGCTAAGCTAGTATTTCTTAACTTCTCTATTTATATTTCAGTTTATTTTTTAGATTTTGTATTGTATCTACTGTCTTGTAATCTGAGTTAGTACAAATCATTAAAAAAAATTCAGAGTTTAATAGTAACTATAGCTGACATAAGCTATCCAAACACGTCGTTAACAAGTAAACTACACACTCCCTGAGTTCTTAGTCCTTCGCAGCCAGGGGCGGAGCCACTTCCATTTTTTTCTAGTTATTATTAGTAATTTTTCACTCTTTGTGCATCCCCTAAGTTTAATACGATACCCCGTGAAGTGATGCACCCTCAATTTTTCTCTAGCTCCGCACCGTTCACACAGCTAACAATTGATGTTAAGTATGTACTTAAGTTGCAATTATATCTCTAGTTAACTCGTACCGGCAATCTTGACTCGTTTGTGATTGCAACCACTTAGGCCCTGTTTGGAACCTCTAGAGCTAATTGTTAGCTGCTAAAATTAGCTATAGAGGTTCCAAACAGGGCAGCTAATACCTCAACTAATTATTATCCAACCGCCCAGATAACAATAATCCCATTAGCTGGTCCAACCCAGCTAATCCCAGCTAATTGTTGGCTATTGTCCATTCTACCCCTGCCCTCTCTACTCCCTCTCTCTCCTCCACGTTACGGAAAGCACTTCTCGCATTCGATCCATCGCACGCCGCCCTCCCGTCTATCCCAGTCGCGTCGCCGCCCTCCACAACCGGCCAGCGCACGCCCGTCCACCACCGAATCGCACTGCTGCCCCGCTTCTAATCGCGTCGCCCTGCTTCAAATCACGTCGCCGCCGCCCAGCTTCAACTCGCAGCACATGGCAATGGATTTCTTCGGGGATGAGGAGGAGTACAGCACGAATGTATTGGCTATCATTCAAAGAAATCATGAACTTGTTCCAGGGGCACTATGGTCAATTAGCTCTAGCAACCAAAGAATTAGATAGGGGTTCCAAACAGCCTCCAGCTAATAATTAGCTAGCTAATAATTAGTTGGCACAATCCAGCTAATAGATTATTAGCTAGCTAACAATTAGCTCTAGAGGTTCCAAACAGGACCTTAGTCTGCCCATCATTGACTTGAAAAAAAAATATTTTTAACCTCCTTTTTTATGTGCATGCTAGCCTAACTAATCATGGTATCACCTTCCCAACCATATGCTTAGCTTGGACGTACCCATAGTTGGAGTTGCCTTCGTATTGGACTTGTATACATACACCTCTTGCATGCTGTTGAATACGCTTGTACAATTATACGTGTACGGTACTAATAGTGTCATTAGTACCGTTGGATTACGTTGGGTCTTAAACTAATCTAAGAGATGAACCGGATAATTAGCGGCGACGGCCTCACAAATAGTCCACGTGGCTACTTGCGATAACTGATAACCTCGGAGGGTGGTTCGGGGCCTTGCCACGTGGCATCGGTGGAGCCGGCTTGGAAGTAGCACGTCACTGGGTCCTCCATGTCGGCTGAGGGTGGGTCCACGCGGCCAGGCTGACATTGTGGGCCCACGTGGAGGTGGAAGTCTTCCGAGGGGGTCCACAGGCCGAGCTCCTTCTCCAAGTTCTCCAACCACCACTCCTTTCCCTCCTCGTCGGTGGTCGTCGTGGCCGCTGTTGCACCGGCCTCGCACGCCGCCGCATTGCTCCATGGCGGCGGCGCTTCGGTGCACCCGCCGCCGTATTCGCCGTCGATGATGGTCCATAGCTCGGGCCCGATGTCGATATCAGGAAGATCGAGCAGCGCGTCCGCCCCTCGGGCGCACGCCGGGGACGTGGACGAGCACGGCGACGTCGGCGCCGACACCGCCGGGCAGTACGCCTCCGATCCAGGGACGGGATCCACCAGCATGTCGAAGTCGAAGCAGGGGTCGAGCACGGGGATCTCGATCTTATCCTGCTCCTGCTCTTGCTCTCGCTCCTCCTTGCTCGTGTTGCTCTGCTCGCCGGAGTCGCCGCTGGAGAAGTTGATCGTGGTCGTGGTCGAGGACTGCGAAGGAGAAGGGACCAGAACGTCGGCGCGGATAATTTTCTTCTTGCTCTTGCTCTTGCTCTTGCCCCCGTCCTTCTTCTGCTCCGGCGCCACCCGCTTCTTCAGGTGCGTGTTCCAGACGTTCTTGATCTCGTTGTCCGTCCTCCCAGGCAGGCACGACGCAATCTTGGACCACCTGGGCAATTAGATCGAACTCAACCATCAGCGCACTGAATCCAACTCATTGTAATGATCAAATCAAGAATCGCGCTCGAATTCCATAGTTTCAGGCTTGCAGCGCCGGCCGCCGTACGTACTTGTTCCCGAGCAAGCCGTGCAGCTTGATGATGGTCGCCTCCTCGTCGGCGGTGAAGTTACCACGCTTGAGGTCGGGCCGGAGGTAGTTGATCCACCGCAGCCGGCAGCTCTTCCCGCACCGGAGCAAACCTACACGCGCCAAAAACATCCACCAGTTCATCAGCACCAGCTAAGTCAGTAATTCTTCCACCCGTGCAACAAGCTGCTCGCTCTGCGCGCGCGCGCGGTTGCGCCGGAGGCCGGCGGCCGGCGGCCATGATTGAATCATTGAAGGCATACCTGCTTGCTTGGGCAGGGCGCGCCAGTTGGCGTGGCCGTACTTCCGAATGTAGGAGACAAGGCGCATGTCTTCCTCCGGCGTCCACGACCCCTTGTTCAGCCCCACCTTGGCGCAGCACGGTGCCCGGCCTTTCCCCATCGTCCCGGCCCTGCCGCGGCTACTTCCCCACCTCCGGCGATCGATCGATCGATCGGCGTGCTCTGCTGCTGCCACAGGGTATCAGGCTTGTGCCAACCGCCAAGCTGCACCCGGGACGCTGGCAGGTCGAGGCGCATTTATATGCAGTGAGTGGTGGCTGGTAAGGACTCGGGCCCCCGACGTGCGCAGGGATGACGCCATGACGGCGACCGGCGAGGCGACGAAACGGTTGACGCCGAGCCGACCCGCGCGTCCCCACCCCGCACACTCCGCTCACCAAACACCCGCTCTTTCAAGCAAGTGACCCGTCTCCTGAGCCCTGACCTGCAGAGAGGCTGAGACCTCCACCTCCACCTCCACCTCCACCTCCTTCTCCCATGGCGGTCCGACCCAACTCCCCCCAAAAGCTGAGCTGCTTTTGCCCCGCGGGGCGACTCGCATTGCCGGCTGCAGGGCCGACGTTGCACCGGCGGCCGCGATCTCGCCGCGGGTACTTTTCCCGCCAAGTTGCCTCCGATCGCGTGGCTTCACCACGATTAGACGTGTGTAATCGCTTGCTAATCTGAATTATGGCGACATTGCTGCATCATCAGACGGACCGAGCGTTATGGAGGAGCAGGAAAAGCATGCTTTTGACAGCGAAAAAAAGGGAGATTAAATCGAACAGTGATAGCTACCTACAATTAAGACGAACACTCCTCTTTCTTTTTTCTCCCTGCTTCGTCAAAATCAACATGAATGGTAGGGGACACAAATCAAATTAAAGCACCTTGCTTGGAGCTAAATCAATTGCAACAGTCCACACAGTTTCTGAAACTCTAATTAATCCATATATACCAACGGGAACTGAATCAGACTGGATAACAAACAGTTGGATCTGTTGCATTTTATCGAGGAAGACGAGTTCCACGCTTTTGGGTATATGAATTTGATCAAAGTGCAGTGATTGCTTAAATCTCCATTATCTGCAGCTGCGGATGTGATCAGAGCTTTTTTTAGCACCGTTATGGTGCATTCCAGTAGTATTATATTTCTAGTAGACCATCGATTTTACAGAGGAGTTTGATACTTTTAATTAATTATAATCTAGGTGTAATTGTTAAGTCAGTTTGGTTCAGATTTTTGAACCAACTTCTTGGCTCGGAAGCTGTAATCTGAACCAAACAGTTCTTTTGGTCATCTAGTTTTTCTAAAATCTGGTACAAATTTAAAAGCTAATATAACCCAGATTTCACAACTTCTTAGTTCAACTTTAACGAATATTACCTATCATGGTATTAAAACATATACGTAAAATTTAAAAAAGTAAAATTTTAGTAAAATATATCATTATAGTGTAATTTAAAAACATATAATTTTAATATAAACATTATAAAATTTCATGATTAGAATCATTTACAGTAAAATTATAGATTAATAACTAAACATCACGAAGTACCAAAATATAAATCCACAACTATTTCAACCAAACATCTTCTTAGTTTTTCTACATCTCACAACTCACAACGGTTTTTTCACAGCTCACAAATCACAACAGCTTTTTTAGAATCTACAACTCAACCAAACACACCCTTAGCGATTTTTCATATAATACTAGTTCATCTCCATTTTCAGAATTATACTAGAGACGGCACACTAGAAAGATTGTATTGTTAGGGTATGTCCTACGTACATTCTACTATCATTAGCAGTAGAAATTAACATAAACAATTCAAAAATTAAAAAGAATGTACCGTAAAATTTGTCTTTTTTTTGGGAGGGGGGCTGAAATTTCCATCGCTCTGATGCTCTCTTTCAACTGTCATGTCTTGCAAATTCCATTTATATATAGTGGACGCCTTAAAAGAGAGAAGAATATTTGCTAATTAGCTGTTGAAATGTTCTGTCAGCAATACTAGTCTCGTCTGTAATCAAGCGTACGAGATGCAAACAAATGGTGGCGTTTGCTACACAGTAGACGGGTACCTTTCAAAAAATTTATCCTCTCTTAAGATATGATGCTGATACCAACATTGTTAAATGAGCTCTCAAAATTTAATTTTCCAGTGTCAACATGTTCACATCTCTTTCACTAATATTTGTTTTTTGAAATTGCAAATCTGGATAGCAGCTCGATCAAGAAAATATAAAACTAGGACTCTGTGGACATTTGAAGTATCAGCAGAGCTTCCGTTGATCTATGTTGAATGGATACGTGATATGGGTACGACGATATGGAATTTTTAAAAAATATGAATACGGCGAGTATATATGTATATAAAAAAATAAAATACGTAAGTTAAATACATATAGTTCATTTTAGGCTTTATGCAATCTAGAATAAAAATAGAGATGAAGAATGATTCTTACTCAACGGATCTGATGGAAGAGTGGTTCGGTGTCGGCAACACCGGCAGTGGCCAGCGGCTTGGTCGGCGGCTACGGTGATGAATGACGGCAATTCAAGGCGGGATGGGATGGGCTGACGCTAGAACCTAGAGGCGGGGTGGCGTCGCACCGACGGCTCTACAGTGGGTAAACGGCTACGGTGGTGGCCGACAGTAGTTCAAGGCGGAGCGGGACGGGCCGATGCTAGAACCTGGAGGTGAGGCGAGGCGGGGCGGGGCGGCAATGACGGCTCTACGACGGTGGGCGATAATGAGCCGACGACGACGGGAGGCGCCTAGAGTTGTGCGACTGGGGACGGGAGAGAATGAGTTGTGCAGCTAGGGACTGTATTGTTGAGAGAGGAGTAAGGGTTTCTATTATTGGGCCAAACTTTCAATGGGCTACAAAAGTATCAGAGTATCGCAGATGTATCGGAAAAGTATCAGGAATTATTTTGATTTGTTTTTAATCTTTATTATTCGATATGCCGCCGATACGAATATCAGTGAAGTATCGGCATATCGCATACATATCTGATACGGGAACGTGGGTTAGACGAAGTATCGGTGGATCAGAGCCGTTGATATTTGACTATGTCGATATTTTAAATATCGACAAAAATTGTTGACATTTGAAAAAATAGAGGTCTAGTTTTATAAGTTCTTGAGAGCGCTATCCATATTTAAAATTTTAAAAATGATATAATTTATAAAAAAATCGCTCACTGTTCATATCCAGTGTAAAAAAGTAAGAACAAAATTAGACTAGAGACTCGTGCAGTCATTGTCTTATCTTATGCATGTGAGACGCCTCCTCTCGTCATTTGTCAAACACAGAAGCTGATTAGCCAATATAATAATTTACATAGAACTTGTTTGGTAGAGCTCTCGCTTCTGAAATTTATACGGAAGCTGAAGTGAAGTACTTGAGTTAGTTATATTCTGTTCCATCACTTCAATTCATTTTTCTGGAATACTCTCATTGGAATTCACTTTTTAAGAAAAATATTTAGTTTCACTTCAACTCCACATAACAAAAAAACTTGAGCTAGAGCCCTGCAAAACACACCTTAGCTAGCTCGAGCTAATCAGTGTAAGCACGCAAACGTATATATGGCTGTTCTTTGCTTGCAATCCACCAGCATGATATCTGTACAACTTTAGTCCTAATGATGTTAGCCAATGCTAGATCGATCACAAACCAAATTCACCTCTGCATCCAACCAAATTTGAGCAAATTAAGCCGTATTGCATAGAAGAGTCGAATCAATCAATGCTTGTTGGATCCAAGAACAGAGAGAGATCTCCAGAGTTGGAGTCTTAGCTCAAAATGCGACCTAAGCAAATTGGCTAATTGGCTGCCAATTTTAGAAAGAGGGAGCTTTGACCGCCCAACTGCATCTACATGCACGTACAATGACACATACTACGGCAGATGCCACGTCATCTTTCCCATCTGATTGAACGGGAAAGACGAGACCATTATCATATTCATTATGAAACTGTGTAATATACTTCTTCCATCGAATCACGTATTACAAGTAGTTTGAAATTTTTTTAAAGTAAAACATTTTAAAATCTGATCAAATTTATAAAAAGAAAAATTCATAGTAGTCGAGAGTTACTTGAGAATATGATGTTAATTTTAGTACTCTTAGTAACTAAGATATCGATATGTACCAAAATTAACATTAAGATTACGGTACTCTGGTACTTTCTTAATGACCGTAAAATTATTCTATAAAAACATCGAATGTTCGGATACTGATTAGAAAGACTAAACCTGAGTTAATTATAAAACTAATTGTAGAACCCATAAGCTAATTTGCGAGATGAATTTTTAAGCCTAATTAGATAATGATTTGACAATGTAGTGCTACAGTAAACATGTGCTAATGAAGGATTAATTAAGCTTAATAAATTTACATCGCAAATTAGCCTATGCCGCAATTAGTTTTATAATTAATTCATGTTTAATCCTTCTAATTAGTATTCGAACATCCGATGTGACAAGGGTTAAACTTTAGCTTAGGAATCTAAACACCACCTAAAACTAGTAGTATGAACGTGCTAACGCTGTGATAAAATAATACACTACTAGACGGCACGCATCCAGCAAGGAGAATCCTGTTTTCTTTAGACTGCAAATGGTTCGGAATCTCCAAAACATTTTACAGTAGTTGTGTCTGTGAGAGTTGCAATACATATCTTCTTCGTCTCCAACAGCAAACCGCATGTGATATGCTTGCACTTTCAGATATATGGTAGCTCCATTTTCATGATTGCATATATGACTAGAAAAAACTGATCAAATTGCTGTTGGTGATGGCTAGCTTGAACTGGTGCCCCTTCAACAACCGGTCCCTTTCCATGGGGAGATCAGACTGATCACTGCAGATTCTGAAAGTCTTTGAGTTAGGGTAACAACATCTCTATTGCCGTTTTACCTTCCCTACACCTAACATGCTTTGACATTCTTTCCCTCGTCACGGAAAATACTCGAAAAAAAACACTCGCGAATTCATATTCGTTGACACTACATGAATCCAACAAAACTCCGTCGACTTATGTCAATTTTGACGGAAGAAGCTAACTTCCGTTGGAAACACTAATTTCCGTCGATTTCTGGCCGACGGAGGCGTGTCGACGAAAAATGACTAACTTTTGTCGGTCGCTGATGGAAGTTAATTAATTTCCGTCGGCTAGGCGTGACCGACGAAAGTTATCGAAAAATAGTTAACTTCCGTCGGTCATACCTAGGTTGACGGACCAATAACTTCATGAAAGGTGGATTCATCGAGTGTTTTTGCCGAGTGCAACACTTAACGATATGCTGACTGTTTTTGAGATTTGCCGAGTGCCATCGAAACATTATTTTCCCGTAGTGACTCCCATTACATTACAGTTAGATACCGGCCATTATTTTTTTATAAATAACAAAAATACCATCACTTTCACAACACAAACATGCGAATCTTCACAATAGGAGAAATATGAGTAGCACTATGGTTTCAATCCGCTTATAACCACATTAACCTTCAATCTGCTAAATAAGATAAAATTATCGAACAATATATAAGGGAAATTTAGTTTTTCCTTACTTTTTAGAATGGTATCTAGTCGAAAAGTAACGAAAGTGACCTAAAAATGTGTGAAAATTGAAGCAATTTCTCAATAATCAAATGCCTTGGCTTTAGTAAAAGTTTCTTGGTCTGCCTGCCTGCTGAACCCCTTGGCTACCTTGATCTGGATGACATTTTACACCTGACGGGCAGAAATCAGACGAGAGAGAGAGATCAGAAAAGGCGTTTTTGAGTAAGTACATGATTGTACGTCTCGGGATTATTCTCAGGTGTTTATACACCTTTTGAGCTCAGAATTCTCCTTTTATTAGTGAGTTCAAAGTTTGAAGCGGCATCAGGAAAAACCCGTCTCTGGTCCTTGAATTTCTCACTTTAACTGTGGCTACTCTCCCTCTCTCTGTTTCTACTGCAGAAGTTTCGTGTCCTCGGACCATATGCATTTTCAACGTGCTCTAAATCTAGAAGAAAAAAAGTCCGGCAAAATATGACTGATCATTACGGTGTAGACCGCGTGTCAGTTAGAAAATCATAAAATTATATTATAATATGACTGAATCCGTCGTGAACACGTTTATTGTTGGAGATAAATAATCTTGTCAGCTAGGTAATTAATTGAAGAGGTTCCAATGACTACTTCGGAGCCTATGTGTTCGGAGCCCTCCGGCACCTCGAAGACACTCCGAAAGAAAGGGCCCCGAAGACTAAAGATGGCAATGGGTACCCAAACCCCAATGAGTTTTTACCCAATTAAGGTATATATATGAGTCAAATTGTTTATCGGTGGGTTTACTAATGGGAAAAAATAGTACCCAACGGGTATGCGGGCATGGGTATGATTTTCTAATGTCTATACCCGTTACCCAATGGGTAACCATCACCCAATAAACTATATTTTTTGGAGTTTAAATCATTGTTGCTATTGTTGTAGGTTAAATCATTGATGTATTATGTTTGAGAGTTTATTTATATATGTAATTTTGATCTTATGACTAAATGAGTGATCAGTCTATTTAGGTGAAACATTGTTTTTGTTGGGATAGATATACAATTGTTATTTGTTACCCTATTTTGTGTGTGGTGCATGCCTATTGATGGATATGGGTACCCGATGGGTATATTTTACCAGTATGGGTATGAGTTTAGGGAAGAAATGATACCCACGTGTATATATGAGTTATCCGACGGAAAGATTTTTAAATAGGTATGAGTTTGAGATAGTCAAACCCGATGGGTCTAGACCCATTGCCATCTTTACTGAAGATCGTGGCACAAATGGATGACCGTTAGAGGAGGGGTTCGAAGCCTCTTAAAATACTGACTCTTTGGGTTTTCACGAGGACCCCTTAGAGCATTTCTAAGAGAACTCTTATATAGGTTCTTAAATTTAAAATTTAAGATTTTGATGAAAAATTAGACTCCAACAACACCCCTAAACAAATCTTATCCTAAACCATTTCCTAAGTCTCTCCTAAACCATTTCTTAAGTCTCTCGCTATCTATCCTAAATTTAGGATTAACTTCTCATTTCTTATTTAAAAAATATGGATTCTAACATATAAGGAAACTGTTGTACGTCAAATTAGTTTTTAGGGAATAATAGGAATAGGATGATCCCTATATCATATTTTAGGGAATAAAATTTAAGGCATCTCTTAGATATGCTCTTAGAGTTCCGCCCGAAGGGGCGTTGTCAAAACATGACTAGACATTTTCTTTACAAAGGTGACTGCCGTCAAACGGGACAAGACACGCTCTACAGAGACGTTCACACATGTTTGTACCATTCTACCCCTACGGGATCTCGTGAATAGAGTCCACTATAACAGTTGTAATTAGAGGGTAAAATAATATTTTACTAACATGTCCCTATCTATAAATACTCCCTCCTTCCACTATAACGAGGATCCCGATTCAAGTAATCATGTATACTTCGAACTAGACCAGAGCTATTATTCTATTCAGAGACTTTGCTTGGACCGAAACTGACTCTGTTAACTAGCTAAGCCCTTCGAGGCTATTTGAACCTGTTAGCGTGATCTTTTACGCCGACTTCTATCTTTTAGGAGTTTTGTCTATAAAAAGAGATACTTTCCTCGTTTATACGGTTAAATATGAAATGTTCGACTTTTTTTCCTATATACCGTGTCTTTTATCCTCTTTGTGCACCCCTGGTAAGTGAGAACACTAAACACGATGAAAAGGATACGAGCTAGCATTTGTAGAATTGGGGCACCATACAGAGCTGACTTGCTGACTGACCGTCTCGATCTGACTGACAAAAGTCGTAAAAAACACTAGCAGTGCGACTTTAATGCGTGCACTGCTTGCACGAAGCCGGCAGCAGCAGTCGCCGTTGCTTGCGCACGCATGACACCAAAAGAGCCTTCAAAAAACGCTTCACGAAACCATTTTCCGCGGCAACGACGATAGCTCGTATCAGTGATGACTGATCTCACCACCAAGGCAGCAACTAACAGGTGTAGTACGCTCATGTTCCTAGCTACATGACTACATGATGCTGATGCTATTTCTTTGACGCTGGTCAAAAATAAATGTGGGTGAGCTCTCGGGGAGGAGAGGGGGACCGAGTCCCTCTCCTCCCTGGAAACTCGGATTTAGCCTAACAGACCCTCTGGTCTTCAGGCACCCTGATCGGAAGCGCTCCAACTGAATTGGTTGAGGGGCCCCTGTTGCGCGGCACATAAAAGGGGAAGCTGGGCGTATGAACAGGTTGTTGTTCATACGCCTAGCTCCACCCATTTTTCTGGCTACCGATCTAAGCTGTGCCGAAGCGACGGGAATGCCCTCTACCCGCTGCTCACTGGTCTACCGGACTCCGACGCCACAGCACCATCGCCATGGCGTCCTCCTCGTCCCGAAGCACACTGAAAGGTACACACCTAAATCTGTCCCAACTAGTCCTATCCCTAGACAATCCATAAGCCCTTAGTCTCTATCAGGTGAACCCTGGAAAAAAATCCTAGAGTGAAGGCCCTAAATCCTCTTCTTCTATGGAGCCCTCTTCCGAGATGTCTGTCATGTATAGGTGGAGCTATAACTTTTCTTCTACGAAGCCTTCTTCGAGATGCCTGTCATGTAGAGGTGGAGCGATCTGATAGAAACGATGAAGCAGAGGTGAGGAGACCGGTAGCACAAACCGAAGGGGAGTCGACGGGGCACCAGAGCGCAGCGGCGGTAGGCAGTGCACCGGCGGCGACGTGGGACAGCGGGGCGGCATGCCGACAACGACGTCGGATGACACAGAGCAGCGCGGGCGGCACGGGACAGCAAAGGCGACACACTAGTGACTGACAACTCTAGATTTGTACACGGCTCATGCGGCCCCGCTCTGCATTGCTCTCATCGACTACTGGCGCACCATCGATGCCCCTCCGCTCGGTCATGCTGCCCCCTCCATCTTAGGCCACCGGTCTCCTCACCTTCGCTTCACCTCCACGTGACAGACATCTGGGGGAGGGCCTCACGGGACGGGTTTTAGGGCCCTCCCCCATATAAATTTTTCCGTAGGGTAGGGAAAAGAGTTTCAAGGTAATTGAATAACAAAGGATGCCGAAAATATATTTTATATAAAGTAGACTATAAAGTTATTTCTATAATATTTCATTCACGGTACCCAAAGGGAGATAATAGTTAAAAATATTCCGGATCATCGATTAAGTGCATTTAAAATAATTAATTAAAAAAGAAAATATGATAATTGGATTGATTATAGAAAGTAACATATATGCACGTCGTCAGCATGAAAGGTTTATTGATTATTTCTTTTTTCCTAATGCATGCAACAAATAATTTGCTAGCTTACAAAAAAAGACTTAAAAAGAGACTTAACTGTTACATGTATATGGACCCACACATATTACAAAAAATTATACGACCTATTTTTTCTAGGAGATAATATGTCATTGATATCATATATGAACCATTGAATCGTACCGATTGAAAGATCCACAAAATTTAATAACACCGCAAAATTCTCATTGTGCAGATTATACAAGCAAGGACCTCATCATCTAAATTGACTCCAAGTAAAGTACCAAATAAATTAATTTGATAGCTGATGCCAGATAGGATATTCACCAAAAGGATTCTGGAGTTCACTCGCCGAACAGAATTCATTTCCCGAATTGACGAAGGGGCATGCAATGCAAGCAAGCGCTTTTGCACCAGCTACGCGTGCGAAAAAGACCCAAGAAAAAAAAATCCACCGTGTGAACCGCGGCGATAGAGTGCAGCAGTTGGCGCCGCCGATCTCCCGGGCCGCGGCGCTCGTACGTTTGACCAGCCGGCGCCGAGTCCAGGGCTAACGCCACGTAGAATTTTGTGGGTGCAAATCACAAATTTTTTGATGTTAATTTCGTATCTCGAGTATATATATACTACTCAATTTAATATAATGCATTTTAGAGTATATTTGTTCGTTTAGCAAACTCTTCGAGAAGATTTCTTTTCGTATCTGTCGTAACTTTGTATTTTCAGCTTCCTGAATTACTCTCACTTTTAAAATCCCAAATTATTTTGAAAGTATTTGATTTCTATTTAAAATCCCAATTTCTAACCTTTAAAATTCCCATAATATAAAACTATAATTTTTTGAGTATCTCCTGATAAGTTGGTACCTGGAAGTACTATAATTTTTTGAGTATCTCCTTTTCATTTTCTTTTCTTATGGCCATGCGTGAAGAACCGATCGAAGCAAAAAGGAGAGAGTTGTACAACAGTGGTGTGGAGTAAGAAGCCGTCGACGTCGTCAGAGTCGAAATGTCAGGTGGCGAGTTTGACGTATGCGTCCACCTTTTCGATCTGGATGAACTTTTGATACATGTCACTAGCTCGTATAAACCACGCTGTCTACATGGCTTTTATTTGACGTGTGTAATCAAACGGTCGCTCTAAGGTTTATATCATGATTAGTTAAACTGGAATTAATCTATTAGCTACGCATCATCCACATGTATTATTAGTTGCAATGATCATTGATCAATGTATGTATGTATGTATATTGGCGCTTCTCTATAATTGCTAAATTTGTATTCTTCCTCTCTGCCTCTTGTCCCGTTAGAAATTGAGGGTGGAACAATTAGAAATCCCTAATATTAAGTTGTGTTCGTTAATCAATTCCTAATATTGATAGAGAGAGTTGAACTGGAGAACGTATTAAGGCTCCGTTTGGATGGACTAAAACTAATAGTTAGCTGAGTAATAACTCGAGCTAATTGTTAGCTAGCTAATAGTTAGTTGGCTAAAAATTAGTCATGTATGTTTGGATACTTTTGACTAATAGGTGATTAAAGTCGATTTTACCTCCGTTATAATAATCGTGTTACGGTGGTATAGGGGTCAAAATTGTCCAATGGCCCGTATTAGCTTAAATTAGTTCACTTTTGTGGACTAATGGACTAACCATTAGTTAGTCAATGAGCTAATAGTTAGTTTATCAATTAGTTGTACTATTTGGATAGAGAAATTTTACGGTCCTTGAGGAGGTAGCAGGAGGTACCACATTTTTTAGTGTTAATTTTGGTACCTCCTAACACATGAGGTACCAAAATGAACACTAAAAAATATGGTATCTCCTCAAGGACTGTAAAATAACTCATTTGGATAAGCTTTTTTTAATTGTTAACTAGAGATAATAATTTACTTTGTAATCTAACGAATAAAACATAAAAGCTTCAATATACAAACACACTACTTTGTTTGTTATAAATAAATGCAAAAAACAACCCATACAACACTCTCCGTTCGTTACATGTGAAGTAAGACACACTGTATAAGGGTGCGTTTGGCTGGACTATAACTCCAGCTTCTTTGTCTTGTGGAACTAGAGTCAAACAAACATTTTTCTTGAGAAATGGATCCCATTAAAAGCATTTCAAAAAATGAACTAGAGTGATGAAACAGAGTCTAACGAGTTTCAATATGAATTTTAAGATCCGTAGCTCTACCGAACAGACCCTAAGTATTGAATAAGTGGAAGATCATAATTAATCTAGTTGTTGGACTACCAGCATTATCTTTGTACACCTTTGTCATGTTTAACAAGTTGGAACCAATCATGACAAGTTGCATGCACCCTATTTTACTTTTGTTCAATCCAAGATGCACATTTTTGAACTTTTGTTTGAAATATTACTCAATTCCCACTATAAACATGCATTCAGTAGAAGACAACTGCATTATCATTTTGGCTGGAGAAAGAGAGACTTCCATGCATGCCTCCTACCTGGTAAGATATAGAGAAGAGGTTAAGACTTAAATAAATATGTTTCAAGCTATTGTCATGTCAAGTTGGTTCTGAATCTTTGCAAATTAAAGTACTGTCCATTCTATTTTTCAGAAACTAGTACATCCAACTTGAATAATTAAGTAACACCAATAAATGCAACTATATGACCGATTGATTTTGGTTGAAGTACTTTAAGACGGCAAAATGAAAGGGGTCATTGGTGATCAAAAGAGCCAGGCGATCATCTAGGGTTCATCAACCTGAACGGAGTTTCAGATCTAGTAACCACCTTTCAAGATTTCTTCGGAGCATAAAATGATATATTGTTCGTATACTAAGTGCTCATTTGGAATAAAAAGAAATTCAAATAGTTGGTAAAGAATTTAGATTATTAGGAAATTTTTCATATATCACCTTTTGGAACAAATGATTTCATTTGTAAAAATCTTTTGGATTAGATTTCTGTGGTTGCTTTGCTTTATCGAGCGACAATGTACCACAGGGATATCCACGATATGTATCTGTTTATGTGTTGGGAGAATTTTGTGGATGAATTCAATGGTTATCTCTAGCTAAAAGATGATAATAGAGTTTTTAGATAGGTTCAGATCTCCCGGAGTATAATAACTCTACTCTTGTATGTGTAGTATGAGCTTTTGCGCTTTAAGGTACAAAAATGACCTTAAACGTTCTCAAGATCATATGAATTTTCTACGAGATCCTCTAGGGAAGAGTCTGAACGTGTCTAAAAGCTCTTTCTTTGTCTCTTAACTAGAGATAACCATCGAATTCGTCCACAGAGTCTCCCCAACACCTAAACAAATAGGTACCGTGGATATATACCCTCGCATTACACCGTCGCTCGATAAAGCAACAGCAATTCCTAAAGGCTTATTCCAAAATAAATTAAAATGAGCCTCAACTCATACTCCTTTTTGTTTTCCTTTGAGAAATCTCATACGTTTGGTTTTCTTCTTCGAAATTCCTACGTTTTAATTTCTACAAACCATTAAAGACATCATCTCTATAATATTTCGGTGTTTTAAAATTCTATAGTACAAGACTATTCATTCCTACGTTTTCATCTATTTTCATGTACGTTTTCGCAATTCCGCGTTTCAAAGAAGCCCTAATCGACAAAATAGAACATTAAGACCTATTTGGTTTAATTTCACATCATTCAAATTTTTTATAGGATTTGAATGCATAAATCAGATTACTGTCACCCACTAGCCATTTCTTAACCGACGGCTCAATGTCAGTAGGCAGCCCAGAATAGCTGGCTGCTATATATACCACACGTAACCATCGATCGATCAGAACAATAATTTTGATTCGAAATTAAAGAAACCTAACCTACTAGTTCAACAATCACCAGAAACGCAGAAATATAGCCCACCTCTCCACCGATACTATTTCCATTGATGCATTCACCAATCAGTACCAGGAAGATCTTCTTGAGGATGCAACCGATGCATCAGTCGTACTTGCTTGCATTATTCGAAATTCAGAAGGAATCAAGCGAATTGTTTAATCGAACAGGTCGGATCGAGGCAGGCAATCGACGACGGCCGGAGTGCCAGTGCGCGGAAGATCGCCCGGGGGCCGGATCGAGCTGCGCGCAGCCGATCGACGCTGACCCGCTGTCGGAAAGATTCCGGGCCCGGTCGCCGGCGCCGTCGCCGTCGCCGTCGCGTGGCACGTCACGCGATCTGCTAGCTCAGCTCAGCTCGGCGACTGTCGCGATACACCCATCGGTTTCTTGCTTTCTTCCTCTCTTGACTTCAGTTATACACGGCTGTTTTTTTCTTCTCTTCAGGTTATGGCGACTTATCTCTGCTAGCTGGTGTCTTCTACTTACGTCAGTGATGAGCTGCACTGGTGGCGAACTGGCGATCGGTGTGAGGTCTGATCGAATCGAACAGCGTGATGGTTCGGTTGCACTTGCACTGCCAGTGTGATCAACCGAGATGTTAGCCGCACGTACATACGATCTTGTCCGAATGACAGGTGAAAACATAGTCAGATCACATTCCTTTCAGTATCTTCGATCACGCGCAACGCCTAGCTAGGTAGCCAGCCAGCTGGTCTGTGCCGACAGTACCAGCAAATGATCATCCAAGATCCAACAGAAAAAGCTTCAGGAGTTGAGAGAGACGCGTCCAATTCAGACAGCTAACCACAAGTGACAAAGCTTTAACTACTGCTGCTTCAAGATTATTTATACAGGTAAAAAATGACAACAGCACGACGATAGATGCTGCAGTACTACCAAAGAGTTCCATTGCATATATTATATATACGCTGTCAAATCATTGATAACCTACCTGAATGTAATTAATTCAACTGGGCAAGTAGTGCAAGCTAGTACTACCAGTAACAGTACTACTATACCAGCTGCTGAGTTTTCCAGCTGGGCAAGTAGTGCAAGCTAGCTAGTATACTACCAGTAACAGTAGTTCCCATCAGTTGGCGATTAGGTAGGTAGACAGCTCGATCTGGTACTCAGTTCACTTCGATCGATGAATCAAGTGGTCTAAACTCTACTGGAGATGGATTTCGTTGTTGGCGAATTCGGTGAGATTCACTGTGTAGTGTGTACTCCTCGATCGAGTTTGTTGGGTTGGATCAGTGACCGATGGTGTGACACGTGCTGCTGCTGCTGCTGCTGTAAGCCCAGCGTAGTTTGGCGTCACGGCTTGGTTCTTTCTTTCAGCTCACCAGGTTGCCCAGCTGCACACTGTCACTGAAGCTGAAAGCTACTGTAAGTACAGTACCTCTCGTTGCCTCTTTTACGCGAAACTTTGCGGGCAAATGGGATGATCGTTTTTTTTTTCGTGTAACTTTTTTACTCTTCAGTTGAGAAGATTACGACGTGCAGATGTGCTGAAATTGATTGGAAGCCTAAGGAGGTTATGTTATGTAGATGTTTGTGTTGGTTGACGCTTATTGGGCCGGGTTTTGGGCCCGTTTAGGATAATATGGGCCTGTAATAGCAAAGAGCAAATCCTACGATTGGTAGCGGGCTGGATTAACGAAGCGACAGTTAGAAAAGATTAGTACCACATCGCCTGGCGACGTCGGAGGGGTAGCAGGGGAGGGGGTATAACTAGAGAGGCATGGGCGCCTTGGAAAGGTACTTACCTGGACGGGGTCTATAGGCGATCATGAAGGTCTATGGCCTAAGCAAGTGGCCTCCATTGCACATGGGAGGAGCACTGGCTTACCATCTCCCCAAGTGGGAGAGTGGACGTCATAATTTGTGGCAGAGGGGGTACGCGTTCGCGCGGCCCCTGCCAAATCAAACTGAATATTTTTGAAATTTGGAGTTAAAATTTTACATGTATGCGAAAGATTGTGTTTTTGGAATATTTAAAGATTTTGGTTTTGCAAGTTATTGGTTGTGTTGGATGTTATGAGTTTGTGAGGTCATGAGCTTGTTCTTTTTTCCGACTGTCTATTTTGCTTTTGGAATTTTTAGAGTAAACTTCGTGAAACTACATGTGTTTTGACAAAATTATCACAAAAAAACTGCAGATTTAAGACAGCATAAAAATACGTGAAAAATAAAAGGAGAAAACAATTGGAGGGACTATTGTGCAAATATCCATCTCCTTTTGTATGGACTAATGGGTCTCAATCCAGGGCGTTCGCATTGGATCCAACGGTCACCCAGTCGGGGCATTCGCATTGTGGATCCAACGGTCACCCAGTCGGGGCGTTCGCATTGTGAATCCAACGGTCACCCAGTCGTAATAAGTTCTAATTGTTATCCCACTTGATATCTTTTAAAATAACAAGATTGATCCAAAAAATAATTCCATTATTATTGTTATTTAGCTTGCTATTTTAAATGGCTTCTCATTCTTCCCCCAAAACTTTTTTCTATCTAAGTCAGCAAGACCTCATCCTCCGTGCTACTCTATTTCTTAGCAAATCTAATATAAAAATATAGCCATATATTAATAAAATATAGATAAATTTAAATAAAAATAAATAGCGTATTATATTTAAGAAATATATTAGAGTAAATAATAAAATATGAAACCAATTTAAATAGCAAGAGCTGCTATCTACCATACTATATAATTAACGAGTTTGAGTGTTCACCTCACATTCATCTGTTAAATCATAATCTATCATTTCCATCTAATGAATTATGGTCATTAGATCTTCCTTTTTCTCTCTTGGACCGGCTCAACCCATTATAGTCTCCCCTCCTTTCTCAGCCGTTGGGCTCCGCCTATTTTATATGGAAGATAATATTTTGTTTTATATGACAATTATTAATATACGGAAATTATCACTATATGGAAGTTGATCTGTTTTATATGAAAAACATCGATATATAGAAGCTAATCTGTTTTATATAGAAATATATGAAAATCTGATTAGGTTTGTATAAACACAATAAATAAATAGAAAATGTATTCATGACACAATATTATTTTTGAAAACATTAGAATCCCCTTGTATACCCATTCCTTTCTTTCTCTGAAGCCTCCCTATAAAATCCAGAGTCCATGGCCAAATCCCACCATCAATTGTAGCCCTAGTCTCATGAACCTGAACCCGCGTCGTGTGTTTTTTCTCTACCACCACTCGCCGAGCTCTAGCCACCCGTCCTCATCGTCGGCAGCCGTATTCGTCCTCGTTGTCGACTTCATCGGGTCCCTTGTCCCCTTCCTATCCCTGGTCACCACTCCGATCGAATCCTTGGCCACTCGACCGCCATCGCGGCCTCCATCCCGAATCGTCCTTGCAACTCCCCCTCACCGTCATTCGATCATCTTTGTTTCATAATTGTATCGTTTCATATTTCTTTTATTCAACGTTACATAGCACATATACTATACTAATTATCCTAAATAACAATTCAAAAATAACAATCGGATAATAGAGATGCTCTAGGCCTTAATGTCGCATGCACTCTTCCCCCTTCTCCCCACTCCCTAGCCACGAGTCCGGGTGGCCTCAGGAGAGACGTGCGCCGTCGCCGACCTCGCCGCGTAAGCCCAGACCAGCTAGCGCCTACGGTTAGAGTTCAAAGAACACAATTGATATACCCCCTTTCATCACATGCATGCACGCTAGGGGTAGGCCTGCCTTTATTCAAATGTATGTAATTGAATGCCCATTATTTTAACAAAAAATATATACGTAGTGTATCACATGTATATACATCAAAAAATATAGAAAGAAATTCAATCAAACAAAACAAAAAACTCACTTCCTTTTCTACTTTTAATGTTGAGAAAGCTTGTTGGGTTCTATCCATATGACTTTTCAGTTGAAGAAATGATCAACTTTATTTTCAGTTGCACTACTATATCAATGATGTCAAAAATGATGAAAACTTCAATAATTTAATAAGTCTAGAAGAGTTGTCTATGATGCTAGTTAAATAAGAAGAAGTTTCTCGGTATGAAATTATTTATAAACTTCTCAAATTGGTACTTATTCTTCCTGTTGCAACTACTAGTGTCGAGATTGTCTTTTCTATAATGAATTTGATAAAGAACAAGAGAATAAGCAAGATGGAACATAAATATTTGAATAGTTTCTTGGTCGCATTGATTGAAAGGGAATTCTTCATGCAAGCTATGGATAAGAACATCATCACTCATTTTCAAAGAATTAAGGCTGGAAAGTTGTCCTATAGCTCGTAAGTTATAAGTTTCGTTATCATTTTGCTATTTTATCCTTTATTTATTTCACATGTTACCATTTTCATACGTTGAACATTAATAGCTAGACAATTTCAAATTGTGATTAATTTTATTAATCGATGATCCTGTCACTTAATTCCATGTTCTAAAACTATAAATTTTGGCTGTCAAAAAAATCATCGTCTCAAATTTTGAATACCCATGTTCTAGATGCACGCACGCATGAACCTGACTCGAAAATTGCCTGCATTGCAAGGATCATATCGTCGAAAGCTTGTTTCAGGTTCAAGGCCACCGCGTTGCACGTCTCGCAGCCACTAGTTCTTGAGTTCTTGGCAACTGTTCCTTTAATCTGTACTATTGTGTTGCAGTAAGTACAAGCGAGTAGCTTTCATCTCTGGCTTTTGCTTCAGAAAATGAAAGGCCAATTGCGACTTCATACAAAAGCCTTCTCACACTCAAAGCAGCAGACTGCCAGATTCTTGTTAAGCAACTCAAATTAAGCGAGGTATCAGAAAAGCAAAGGGATACATGTGAGCCAATGCGTGAAATTTAGAGCACATACAGATGAATAATCCTAGCTGTTATTTAATTAATCAATCAATCTCCACGGATAGTTGATACTACTGTTTAATTTATGGTACCCTCGTTATAACCAGCTTAATTATGGAAATCAATCGTCGCCCGCACGGAAACTTTATTGATTATTTATTTTTTGTGTACATTCAACAATTAATATGGTAATAAAAAAAATCATTGTTGCGTGTATATAAACTCATACATATTAAAGAAAATTTATATAATCTACTATCTATAAAAGATAATAGATCACCAATATCAAATCTGAATCGTTGGATTATATAGATTAGATGATCTATAAAAGTTGATAACATCATAAAAATCTACACACATATATGCACATATACATATATATAGATACATATATCTCTACTATTATAAAGCGGCTAGTTTTCCGTTCTTCCGTCCGCAAGCTCCGTACTACCTTCCCACTTCCCACAAAAAACCAATCAAAACTTATACCCTATAAAAACCGGTGCCCCAACCGCCCGGTCTGGGAGCGCCTGCAACCGTCCCTGCGAGTGCGCCGCTGTTCCACCCTCTCGCAACGCGCGCGCATGCATGTGCGCGCAGCAACTTGCTTTGGTTGCGTGAGAAAAAAAAGAAAAGAGGAAAAAGAAAAAAAGAAGAAAAAGAAAAAGAATAAAAAATAAAAAATAAAAAACAAGAAAAAGAAAATTGTATTTATATTTCAGTATTTTAATTTATGTATTTTGCGGGAAGTAAAAACCCTTAGATTTCTAGAAAAATCACGTAGAAACATGAATTTTGCGTAAAAACCCTATTATAAAATAAGATTCTGTTGCAAAGCACATGCCTCTGACTAGTATACATATATATAGAGAGAGACACACACAAGAATCGTTCAGAACTTGATGTGTATTAACGAACACACACTTGTACATCACCTGGCATAGTGGCATATACCTTACCTGGAGTGTAGCCAAGCTGAGGAGGCTGGACGCCACACCTCTTCCTCGCCGTGCCGGAATATGCAGAGGCAGCTGAGCATCACGGCGATGACGAGGTTACTTCCGGAGGAGGTCGCCGACGACGACGACTTGGAGGCGAAGCCGGAGAAGGCGCCGGCGGTCCGGCCGTCGTCTGCCAAGGAGCGGTCCGTTCATCTCATACCGCTGCTCACCGTGCTGTGCTTCGTCCTCCTCTTCCTCTTCTCCCACGTCCCCTCTGCCTCCGGTACGTACATGCTGAAAAAATCGATTATTTGCCACTCTCAAAATGATCTCGAGTTCTTGGATGAATGATAATTGAGTCCGTTTTGTATTTGTTGTCGAGCACTGAATTTTGTTGTGTTCTTTTCGGCAGATATGTCCGGTTTTGGAGGCAACAAGGTTGGGAACCGGAAGCGCAGGGTGTTCTAACGTGAATTAAGTGATCACATGAACTCATGAAGAACTGGAGTGATATATACCATAAATGAAAATTTGACCCTTTTTTGTATTTTTTCACTTGATTCCAAATGTGTGTTTTGATCTCAAACCTGAAGTAATACACACCGTAGTATGGATCTTTGCAGTCATAAATAACTTGCAAATCACATTGCTAGTAGTAATAGATCGTCAGAAGTCAGAGCACAATGAACATTTTACTGTATTGCTCTTCCAGTTTTCTGGACTCCGGAGCCATATATGGGAAATATTTATACATAATTAAAGTATACTTATACACCATACAATATAAACAATGATATGATTTATAGTTCATATTATTTGTTTATTTATGTAACACAATCGATCACATATATAGATATACAATACACCAAAAAAGATGTGTAATGATCATTTTAGGTCTCTGTCATCTTACAGATTATAATCTAGTTATCGAGTCAAATAATTTTATTGCTGAACTACAGGATCAATTCTATGAATTATAAGCCATAATCAACAGAATCAAAATATGAATTCATACCAAAACGAATACATGCTTATTCCCAGCGATCAGGTTAAGTAAAGCATCGTAAATTCACATATATTTCATGAAATCCACAACAAATAACCCATGCTAAAAAGGGTATGTGAATGACTGGTGCCTTCAAAAACGGTCGCTAATGCACGACAATAATGTTCCATAGATAAAAATAGTTGCCACAAATTGCAACCTATTTTAGGTCCTGATTACTTCCAAACTTCAAAGAGGTTTAATTTAGATGAATACGACAACACTACAACCTGAATTCAGCGACCATTTCGTGTCTATTTACAGTCGTATGAATGAAATCATAGTATCAACCCCTGAGCAGGTTCTGGCTTTTTCGGTGCGGCGGCAGGTGGAGACGTCTGGCTGGAATCCTCATCAGTAACCGCGACGGTTGCAGTCATAGAGATGGGAATATCTTCAGGGGATTCAGAGACATGTAATTTTGCGTATTCGCCATGTAGATCCTTTTGTGCTGAAGGGCCTTCTGAAATGTTAGGTTGTGCAGACTCACCCTCTACAGTCTTGTGCTCCTGCTCAGACGACGCTATCTTTTCCTTTGCTTTTGTGCCGACATCATTTGCGGCATTAGCAACCTTATTGAAAGCACCAGTCACCCATGCGGCCCCAGTAAGGACATACCTGTTCTTCATGATGGCAGATCCAGCAGTAGAGACACTCTGTTCAGCAGCTGCAAGTGCTGACCTTGTCTTCTCAGAGACTTGGTATTTCTGATCCATTTCCTTCACTTTATCATTTACAGCCAAAGTACCAACGCTGATCTTCTCACTTAAACCGATTCTCTTGTCAAAGGAAGATACTCTTGCAGTTGCAGTTGATGTGAGTTGGTGCTTCTCATCTAAGGTTTTTGCCCTGTCCAGTGCATCCCTACCTAGAATGAAACCCTTGGCCAGCATGGTCCCAACAATGTCCTCTGCCTTCTGAAGAGCAGAAGGCTTTGCATCCTTGGGCTGCAAAACAATGTATGGTGTTACCCTATCACCAGAAGAACATCATGCTACAGACATGTAAACATTGTGTGGTTCTAACCATACCTCTAGAGCAGCTAAAACATAAGCTGGTAGCTCATAATCAGTGGCTGGAGTGACAATGACAGCCATATCAACTATTGTGGCACCCTGGGACACCAATAAAAAATACATCTTACAATTTTTTCATCAAATAAGCAGTTCCAGCAAGTATATTATGATAAGGCAACATATAAAGACACAATAATGTGCCAACTATATTTTTTGCAAACAAATTCTCCTTCATGTCCAAACATTAGGATGCCATGGTAGAGCTAAGAGCTTAATCTAAGTAATGTTGAAATATTAGTTGGGTTCTGAATTATGTAAATGGACATATTCACATATTAAAATAAGCAAGTGGGGCAATTTAGTATGTAATACTGGTTTTCTTACTCATATGGCATCCTTTTTATTTTTTATTTTGGAAGAAGGCCACACAAAACCTACTTTGATTGAAAGCCATGTGTCAGGGATGTGATACGAGGACTTCCTAAGAAGTTACCCATTCTAATACTACTCTCGCCTGAGTACGCTCAACTTTGGAAAACCTGTATTCCCATAGATGTGAGATAGAATAGGTACCGTAAGAAGCATAGCCGTCTCAGATCCCTGATGGTCTTTAAAAGTAATGTAGGCAGCTTGAGACAACTCATCACCACTACAAAGCATTAAAGGTTATTGCAATTCATCATACAAAGTGGAAACCAAGCAACATGAATATGGAACTGACCTTTGCATTTCAACATGCACAATGTCACCAGAAAAGGAAAAGAATTCCTTTACATCTCGCAGTGATGCTTTCAGCGACACATTGTTCACCTTGACTGTGCTAAATGAGCTTGCCTTCAAACAGTTCGTGGTAAAAAAAAACTAATCAGTGATCTGATGGATGGAATATTGCCTTGGACAATATAAGTGAAAAAACTACGCAATAGACATTTATAAAGTACTTAAAAAGGGAAGCGTGAATGTGAATTTGATTTCATTCCTCAAACTTAATAGCGCCAAATTTCTCATTGCAATTTGTCCAGGAATTAACTCCACCTATGTTTTCTCAACATAGCAGGTCCTAAGCCATGGAAAAGGAAAGAAGATCCTTTTGCCCTAAAAAGTTGTCATAGGCTTACTGAGCTAATAAAAAACCTAGCCACTCACAACTCTAGTCTACCGTAACTTGCTTGGGATTGAAAGACTTTGAAGAATAATTTGTCCAGGAATTACAAACCATTCACATATCCAATAGCTTCAATTGCTGCATGGACATACGTAATAAACAAACTAGTGCCACTGTGCCAGTGTATATAAAGGAATTGATGCCACCAGACTATGATGTAACTTGATAGGTAGGATTTCATTCCCAATTCTTTAAACAATTTTAAATAGGGTAATGCAAACAACCTTTTAGGACCATATTGACAACCATCTGGATAAATCTTTGCAATTTGACCGGGAAGAATCTGTATGTATGCAACTATGCAGCACTAAATCCTATTTTTGTTGCAACATACTTACTAGTCATTATAAAAGACCAGTAGAATAACGCCATACAATGTAAACCAGCATAGTCATTGTATGAAAGATAGCAGTCTTAGCAGAGAAACAAGAGTAGCTATCCACCAATCCCATCATAGTGCTTGCTTCGTTACATGCTTCAGGCGTTGCTGACATTCTGACTAATTAGGGTGCATCGAGGAAAGTGGCGAAGGAAAGATTAAAGGGTCTTCTTCCTCAACTAAGCACACAAGCAAGATAAATCAGACTCTGCTGACAATAATATGAAGCCAGCACTTAAAATCATCAACAAAATATGCTCATAGGTTCATGGCTCATCAGCAGTGCCAAGTGCCAACTGAAGGAATCAACCCGTAGATTGCATCTTTTCAGCACCTCAAGCACCCGGACAGCAATCTACAATAACAGGATAATAGATTTGCTGCGCGCCGTTGAATCCATAACAAGCTCAGGGCTACCATGCCGGCTACAATAGCATGAGATTTGACCGGAAGCACCTTGCAACAAAGCCGCCTCCCAATCTGCCAAACCGATGCAACTCCACACTCCATTTCTACCAGGCACCGATTAGCGGAGCCACAAAGCTCTACTAGACTACTAACTTCCCCGTCTCTTTGCTATTACAGTCAACAAGATGCGGCCAGTACGAGAAATAGCACAAAGCTCCGGCGCTCCGCCACCGGAGCGCAGCAAAAAGCTCGGATCGGAAATAGCACGCCGACCATACGGGTCCAAAACGAGACTCATAGACAACACAAGCAAGAAGAGAGAACAAACAGTATGCTCACCGCCATGGCTGCAGCGCGTCGCCGAGATCTCGGAACCCTAACCGCTGACTTGAGTAGTGAAACGGGTAAGAATAATAAGAGGGGAAATAAATCTCAGAAATGGGATCCGGCCGCCGAGCTTTTATATACAGGGGAAGCAGCGGAGGCGGAGCACGCGGCGGCGAGGGCGTCCAAGACAAAGCGCGTCGACGTGGCGGCACTGACGTGGCAACGTGTGGGGCACGCCGGCTCGGCGTGGGACCCAGCCACCTTTTGCTTTTAAACGTAAGCCCAGTCGGCTGACGAATCCGAGGTGACTAGACCTCCCTCTCGGCTTCGATCTCGCCTTTTTTTCCGTTGGGCCGGCTAACCCGACCCGTTAGCTGCGTTAGTTTAAGGTCCGTTTAGATTGGGGTTGTTTATTTTTAGGGAGTTTAGTCTCATTTACTCCTAAAATCTCAAACATGATTGTTTATTGAGACTAAACTTTACGGGACTAAAGTTTAGTCCATTAGTCTCTTGGATGTTGCTTATTGGAACTAAAAGTGTCATGCACATTCTATCTCTATTTATGAACCCTTCATTAAATAATATTTAGTCCCTAGATCCAAACAAGATAACTAAACTTTAGTCCGTATTAAAATAAGCAAGTTTTAGTTCCTAAAATAAATAAGGATCTCGCGTTTTTTCCGTTGGGCCAGATGATCCGACCCGTTAGCTACATAGTTTAAATAGGCCGCTACTTAATAATTAAAAAGTGATCAATATTTATAACTTCTATTATATATATACATCTCAACTAATATAAAATACGGACTTCGTCCGCGCTCCTCCCCGCACACCCTAACCATGCGCTTGCCCGCCCCGTACTTGCGCGCCCCAACCAAGAAAAGTACGGGAAGAAAAAAATGAGAAAAAGAAAAAAATACTTTTGTATTTCAGTTCTTAAATTTTTGTATCTTGCACGTAGAAGTATGAATTTTATGTAAAACCCCTTAGATTTTTTAAAAAAACATGCAAAAACTATGAATTTTGCGTATAAGGAGTTAGATTCGCTGAAAATTTTCTTATCATCGTAGCAATAAAATAAATCCGGTCGCAAAACACGGACCCCTTACATATATATATATATATGCACATCATAAACCTAATCATTTCACCTCCTAACCTAGAAATTAGAGCATAAAAATAATTAGAATATGAATGGTGAAGCGGTAGCCTGGCGAAGCTTCCTTATCAACGGCCGATACACGCGCGCCGGCGCATGAACGTCTCCTAGGCAACGCACGCTTCGGAGCTTCAACACCGTCACGTACCAACCACGACCAGCACGCACCGGGAACGGATTTCTTGACTGTCATCTCCTTCCTCTCCCTGGCTCTGCTCTGATATCAATTGACAGAACCGAACAGCTCTTAAGTGTCAATGGTAAGAGAAAGAAGATAAACAGTACGCACGCAAGGTGTTCGGTGAGGCGGCAAAGAGATGAAATTGAAGGAGAGAAAGATGCGAGAACGTAAGGTGGTGTTTGGTTCGAGGGACGAGGTGGGATGGAACAGGACGGTCCCGTTTTTTACAGTGTTTGGTTTAGAGTCAGGTGGGACGGAGTCGTCCCACTAAGGAATATTCCTCTAATATTCGGGACGAACTCGTCCCCCAAAAATAAAAGGATGAACTCATCCCACCTCATGCTCGGAGGCTCCGAGACCGAGTTAGAGGTTCCATGGCGGACCGGAGGTTCCAATATGAAGGTTTTAGGGATGGGACGGAGATTTTGAAATAGACGGAAGGTGTTTCGGTGTGGGACGGAGGTTCCGGGGTAGAATCCCGTTTCTCTCAACTCACCAACCAAACATTAAACTAGAACATCCCCATCCCTCGTAACCAAACACGAGATGGGACGATTCCATCCAAAAAAACTGGAACAAAACCATCCCATCCCATCCCATTTTGTCTCCGAACCAAACGGCACCTAAGGTGACGGGGTGGGGCAGCTGGGCTTGACTTAGATTTGATTTAACATATGCGGGAGAATGGCTAGAATTTGTTAGATGGTTGTACAAAATATATAATATAGTAAATATGCTTATCTAATTTCTTATACAAGTTTTTTTAACATCTAGGTTCTTTTATAAGTATACTCTCATTTCGAAATATATATATTTTTACTTTTGAACATTTTTTATCTTTTATTCCATGTTTGTAATGATCAAATATATGACACACTTCTCAGAAATAAAATGGATTGTATTTTACAAAGTTGACTAACTAAGATGCAATAAAGTTATTTAATTTGATTTCTTAATTCTGATATAAGTCTAAATATATAAGAAATTAGATTGAGTATATTGTGAAACATTTTCGAGTAATTCCTTTTTGTGATTTCAATTCTATATTTACATAATCTTTGATTTATGTCGGGATATTACTATTGCATAGTAACTGCTTATTCATTTTTATATTGATCATTCTAATCCGTGGTGAAATAATTGTCATATTGTGCAATATAAGAACATAAAAATTCAAATCAATTTTACAGAACAATTGTGTCATGTTAACAAAATTCATATCACAAAACTAAAATTTAACATCAAAATTATCACAAAACGACGTGTTTTCATATAAATTTAGCAATGGGCTTATCGTAAAACTACGTATTTTAGATATTAGAATCCGAGAATAAAACTTACAAAACATTGTGATATTGTAGTTTTGTGATAAGATTATTACATTTCGTAACTAATATAATGCGGCTTGGGCGTCCGCCGTTTCCGTCCGCATCCGCGCGCAGCGCGCCAGCAGGCCGCGCGCAGCCCAAGCCGCGTCCGCATCCGCGCGCAGCGCGCCAGCATGCCGCACGCAGCGCCCGCGCAGCGCAACCGCCTGCCTGGACTGCCCGTCCGCGCGCAGCGCGCCAGCAGTCCGCGGCGGTGCAACCGCCTGGACCAAGTCGTCCGCGTGCGCGCTAGCAAATCCCACGGTGTGCGCGATCGGGAATCCCTCTAAGACCGCCATGACCGTCGACCACGTCGTGCGCCCCTTTTAATAAACTTGAACCCTCCCCTCAGCTCAAACATTGTCCAATTCCTCTCACCTCTCCCTCTGCTCGGACAACACTCCGCTCAACGCCCAACGATTTGGTATGTTCCCTACGCCCCCTTTTAACCCCATGTACAATACAAGCACAACATCAGAGCTTGAAGAAAACAGAACAAAAAAAGGAAGGAGTTAGGGTTACCGAAAACCTAGAAACACCTAAGGGCTTTCGGTTTCGGCCGAAGAACAACATCAGAGAACAAAAAATAAGAGGGAAATCAAAGGATTAGGGACTAAGTTCTAAGCGCCGGGTATGGGATCTTACCTCGCATCTCGCCGGATTTGGCTTCGGGGGACTCCGGTAAGTGGACGCTAGGGCCTCTCCGCCGCTCAATGGTGCTCGGCCTCCCCGGGTCCACCTTAGTGGCCACCGCGAACCGGCTCGACGGAGTGCTGCTCACCTTCAGGTGAGCGAGCACTTCGCCGAGCGGACCCACGACGGCGCTCCGGCAGCCCGGCCGCTTGGCCGCCGCTCACTCTCCACCGCGCCGGCTCGCTCGTCGCCGCTCACTCTCCATCGCGCTCCGGCAAATGTGGCTAGGGTTAGGGTTGGGCGCGGCGCTGAGGGGTTTTGTTGCGGCGAGATTGGCGCGTGGTCGTTGATCTGAGATCAACGGCCAGCATCAATTGGACCGGATACGGCCCAGGCGGGGGAGCACTTTCGCGGCCCAGGCCCAGGTTGCGGCCTGGGTGCGCTGGAGTGCGCGCGCGGCGTACTGGATCGTGCTTGTGGGCTAGGCCGTTTTACTGTTCGGGCTGAATTATTTTTCTAATTTTTATAATTTAATAATTGTTTTTCTATTTTATTATTCCCTGGAAAATTAAAAAATTTCCCAAAATTAAGATAAAACAAATTTAGTTATGGAGATAATTTTGTATGATTCATCATGTTCAGTAAAATTGATCTTAATTTTTTATCATTTTTATTAGTATTTTCTAATTTTTAGAATTTAATAATTGCTTTTCTATTTTATTATTCCCTGGAAAATTAGAAAATTTACCAAAATTAAGATAAAACAAATTTAAGTATGGATAGAATTTTAACATGATTCATCATGTCCAGTATAATTACTCTTAATGTTTTGAGCATTTCTATGAGTATTTCTACTTGTTAGAATTTAATAATTGCCTTTTTCTATTTTATTATTCTCTCGAACATATAAAAATTCCTAAAATTAAGATAAAGCAAGTTTAGATGTTGGAAAATTTTTGAGAATTTCCACGAGTATTCTCTAATTTGTATAATTTTGTAATAGCATTTCATATTTTATTATTGCCTCAAAAATAAAAACAGTTCCCATAAATTATAAATCCGTTGCAACGCACGTGCACCTTACTTACAATTTCATGTCGAATCTATAATTGTAAATATGCAATGACATTTTATATATATGGAAAGGATGTCTCTATTATTGTTTTGAACGATAATATATAGCTTTGTTTCTTATTATCGTAATCTTACTAAACATGTATAGTATTTTTTATAATTTCATACCGGATCTGTAATTGTAAATATGCAATGACACTTTATATAGAAACTGGTGTCTTTATTATTGTTTTGAACGACAATATATAACTTTGTTTCTTATTATCGCAATCTTACTAAACATGTGTTCAACAAATTATAAAAGTTGTAATGTAGTACTAGGTGAGTTTCTAATTTTAATAATAGCATTTCCTATTTTATTATTGCCTCAAGAATAAGAACAATTACTCTTAATTTTTTGAGCTTTTCTATGAGTATTTCTACTTGTTAGAATTTAATAATTGCATTTTCTATTTTATTATTCTCTCGAACATATAAAAATTCCCAAAATTAAGATAAAGCAAGTTTAGATATTGGACAATTTTTGTATAATTCATCATATTCATTGCCACTACTCTGAAAGTTTTGAGAATTTCCATGAGTATTCTCTAATTTCTAGAATTTTGTAATAACATTTCCTATTTTATTATTGCCTCAAAAATAAGAAAAATTCCCATAATTAAGATAAAGCAAATTATATGTTGGAAACATTTGTATACTTTATCATGTTCATTACCACTATTCTTAATTTTTTTAGCATTTTCATGATTGTTTTATAATTTCCTATATTTCATAATTGCGTTTTCTATATTTTTTGAATTTTTGGCATTTTTTTGATGAATTATCCTATTTATTTCTTTAATATTTCTCCATTTTTATTATTTAAAAAAATTCCCCTATTTTTTAGAAGTACTTTATTAATTCCTTGTCTCCTTACATGTGTTTCTATTTTATTTATCAAATAATGTGTTTATATTTGGTTTGTCAAATAAATACCGCAAAATAAAACATTATAATATAGTTGAATTTCTTAGATATATTAAATGGCTGGCATGCGAAAGAGAACTTACACCGACCGTCCAACTCGTAATGAGGTGGTACCTAGGTGAGCCTATATTACTAAAACCAACTTTGCTGCAACGATGAAAGATGTTCTAAATTTTATTTTTTATTAAGGTTTATGAAATTTGACGAGATAGAGTTCCAGCACATAGGCCATCCATGGAGTGCCGTTGCCAGAGTAGATGTTAAGTTTCGCCCTGATAAATATGGAGAAAAACAACGATTTATTTTAATGGATATTACTGTAAGTTGCACACAAGTTGGACTAAATTTTACATGGTAGTGAACATATGACATATTCTAAACCCTAACATTATACGTAGGGTGCTAAAATTGAAGTCATTGCATGGGAGCGGGAGGATGTTCATAGGTTTAACATTCTCCTAAATGAAGGACAATGTTACACGATTCATTGTCTATATTTCCAACCAAATCTTGAAGAGGCATTGTATTATCGGAGCATTGCCCATGTCTTTGAAGGTAGTCTTCGAAGAAATACAATAGTTGAGCCTTACATTCTTCTAATCCAGTTCCCTCCCTATCCAAAATATCTATTGACGTTTCATGACGCGTGATTTCGTCCGAATAAGATGTTTGTGGGTACGTTCGTAAATTAAATCGACGATGCATAGTTTCTAAAAAAAGATAGTTGTCTTAATTATAGCATGATATGATTATTTGCATAGATATAGCTGGAGTGGTTGTCTATTGGGGAAAATTGGAGCGTATTGGAGGACTATATAGGGAGATAACACTGATGGACATTAGGTAATTCATACGTTAGATACAACCATTTATATCGTCATAAACAACCACATTGTTGTTGCAAATCGAAAGCTAATGAAAATTTCATCTTTTTTAAGCTTAAACATGATGGTTGTTGGAATTTGGGGTGACTGCCTCACAAATCACACGTCTGACTGGACAGAAGCTCATCGTAACAACCACATTGTCTTAGGAACCATGCTTCGATTTCACAAGAAGCACAATAATTCAGTCTAACCCACTTTATCATTCATAAAGATATAGTGATGAATTACACTAATATTTGTTCTACTTGATGATAGGATGTTTAGAGACTTCAGAACACACTACTGTAAAGTTTAATCCAATTCATCCAGCAACACTACCTTTGCAAAGTAAGTAGTTTCAACAATACAAACACATTCTAACTATATGTAATAAATCACATAACATTATAAATATTGTTAATTATTTTTCTTCGAAATATAAATACAGACTTACGGCAACGTTTGAGTTCAGGAACTATGGATCTAAGATTTGTCAATAGGTTCATAGAAGCTAGATGGAGATATTTGGCAATGATTTTGGTTCTAACTGTCCATAGTGTTACAGTCTTGTGTGTGCGTATCGTGCGTGATGTGCAGTTGTTTATGTACTTCCTCATATTCGGGTTTTTGTGTTTATTTCTATTGTGTACTTCCTTTGAAGTTATTTGAATGTAGTATTTGATTTTTGTGTTCATTTCGTTGATTCTATTGTGTACTCCCTTTGAAGTTATTTGAATGTGGTATTTGGTTGTGTGATCACTCCTTGAATTTATTGTGTATTCCTTTTGAAGTTATTTGAATGTAATATTTGTATTGGAATACATGTCTCAAATTTAAATACGCTTATTTACAAACTCAAATAAGCATTCACTGTAATACGCTTATTATTCAATGCCCTATTTAAAATAACAAATTTGTAATCCTAACCCACGGAATAACAACTCAAATAAGCATTCACTGTAATACGCTTATTATTCAATGCCCTATTTAAAATAACAAATTTGTAATCCTAATCCGCAGAATAACCCTTTCACTCAAGTATCGTTTCCACTCGAGTATCGTTTCCGCAAAAAACCCAAAAAATAACCGTATCACTATATTCAAATTCATGTTCCATCTCTAATGTTTCCACTCAAGTATCGTTTGTTTGCTGGTTAACCAATTATGCAATCGACAGGTCGCTCGACGCCGCGATAACAAAGCTATCAACCATGTCAGAAAATATAGTGAGGAGAGAGGGGAAAGAAGGTTATTTTATTTTATGCACCTAATTTATCCAGTTTATTTTTCTATTCAGATATTTGTGCTAGAACATTACACTAAAAATATTGAGTACAAATGTGTACTCATTTCAATTTTTTATAGTCATCGATGGTCGTCATAGACAAAAGAGAAATCGCGGTAACAATTTGCCTCACGACCCTTCTGAAATTTGTATTCGACAATCATCGCACACTCCATCAGAAAGTTCATCGGACAGTGAAGATGTGATATGTCGACCATCGTCCTCATTTATTATTCCTACGCAAAGTACCGTTACATCATTGGGATTATTTCCAGGACAAAGCTCTAATGGTATAAACTACTACTATGTGAGTTGTGTAATTACTAATAACATAATTTATGTCTCATGTGATTACATTAAATATTGTCCAGGTGCAAAATCTGTAAATCGTGCTGAAATACGTCGAGCACGTGAAAAAGCACGCTATGAAAGCTTGACACCAGAGCAACGGAATAACAGACGTTCAAGTGATCGAGCTCGATATGCAAGTATGACAGATGAGCAGAGGCATGTGATTATAAAACAAAATAGTCAACACAATTCTGAAAGACGAAGAACTCAACGCTCTGCAAGCTTGACACCGGAGCAACGGAACAACAAACGTGCAAGTGATAGAGCTCGGTATGCAAATATGACGGAAGAGCAGAGAAAGGGGAGGCGAGAACAAAATAACCGACGAAAATATGCAAGGCGAAGAACTCCTGGTCCAAATTGTGTTGTTCCTAATGCAACACATGGCTCCAACATCATCTCTAACAGCATCGATACAACTGACATTATCTACCAAAACCTACCAGTTAGCACTAACTTTTTAAAGACTCAGCTAGACTGTCGTCACTGTGGTGCAAAGAGGTTTGAATATGAGACACCGGGATTTTGTTGTATGAATGGCAAGGTCAAACTTGAAATTTCTGAGCCACCTGAGGAGCTTCGACAGTTGTACATAAATGACGACGTTCAATCACAGCATTTTATGGAGAATATTAGATATTTCACCAGTCATTTTTCCTTCACCACAATGTACTGTGATTATGACAAGAACCTCGCAAGTGCAAGGGATGGAGTGTACACATTTAAAGCGCACAGGCAAATGTACCATAATATACACTCTTTTGGGAATGGAGACAATGAACCTAGCCACTTGCAGTTGTACTTCTATGATGATGATCCTAGCTTATCACATCGTTTTCGTCGTGCACGTGATGAGACATATAGAGCAAGAGACATATCTATTATTAGATATTTGGTAGATATCTTGAGAGATAATCCATACTCTGAAATATTCAGGAGTCTAGGACAGGTTGAAGACATAGACGAATATCGTATTGTGCTAAATATGGACTACAAGCTAGATCAGAGAACTTATAATAGACCATTAACGTCAGATGTTGTTGTTGTGTGGGTTGAGGGGAATGATATTCACAAACATTTTGATCGTAGCATCACCTTGTTTGGCAATAATAACAACTACTATTCAATTAGACCGAGTGATGGGTGCTACGACCCTTTGTCATACCCTTTATTTTTTCCAAGAGTGGAGCTCGGTTGGCATTCTGATATACCAAGAGAAGGTATTGACATTAGTCAGATAAGTGCGAGTCGACAAAGAAATGCTAACAACCCAGGTTAGCTAAGTGACACATATTCATGTTACCATGATATTATTATTCATATGCTAATCACCTAACTGATTTCTATTTGCTTTGTAGATACTACCAGCAAGTTGTGTGTTTCGATGCGCGAGTATTATTGCTATAAATTCCAGGTGCGTCGTGGAATCTTCAACACGGTCTTGCATGGGAGGCGTTTATTCCAACAGTTTGTAGTTGATAGCTACATAAAGATTGAAACGTCTCGACTGAATTACTTCTTGTACAATCAGAAGAAAATTCGTGCAGATCTTTACCAGGGCTTAATGGACAGTGTCTCTGTTGGAGAACATAGCGCGAGTAGATTGGGAAAAAGATGGGTCTTGCCTGCATCGTTTATAGGTGGCGGAAGGGATATGAGACGAAGATACATGGATGATATGGCCTTAGTGCAGAAGTATGGAAAACTAGACATATTTATCACAATGACTTGTAACCCTAATTAGGAAGAGATAAGTAGGGAGCTTGGACCTGGCCAAACACCACAAGATCGTCCTGATCTTATTGTGCGTGCATTTAAAGCCAAGCTAGAGGATCTCAAATTCCAGCTATTTCGTAAGCATATCCTCGGAATCATTACAACACAAGTCCATGTAATCGAGTTCCAAAAAAGGGGTCTACCACATTCACATTTCCTCTTTATCATGGAGTCAACATACAAATTGAGTTGTCCCGATGAGTATGATAATGTTATCTCAGCAGAACTTCTAGATAAGGATATATACCCGGAGCTACATGAAATGGTAGTGAAACATATGATGCATGGCCCGTGTGGCCCACTAAACAAGAAGAGTCCATGCATGAAAAATGGTAGTTGCAAGTGCTATTATCCACGCCAATTTAGTGACACAACTATCTGAGGCGAAGATTCTTACCCTATCTACAGGAGAAGGGATGACAGACAAAGGGTAAGAGCGAGAGGTCATGACTTAGACAATAGATGGGTTGTTTCATATAATCCTATGCTTCTAAGAAGGTATGACTGTCACATCAATGCAGAGGTTTGTTCGAGTATTAAGGATGTTAAGTACCTCTACAAGTATATTTATAAGGGTCATGATAGGGCGTCTGTGTCTGTCAATGAAGCCGATGAAAACCGCGAGATTAATGAGATCAATGAATATAGAGATGCTAGGTGGGTAACACCACATGAGGCATTGTGGAGAATATTTGGTTTTGATCTTAGCGGGATTTTGCCGCCAGTGCTACAGTTACAACTCCATCTCCGAGGAATGCATCTTGTGTCCTATAGAGAGAATGCTGATGTACGTGAAGTTCTCGACCAACAGGGTGCCTCAAGAACCATGTTGACTAAGTATTTCAAGGCAAATCAAGAATTTACGTGGGCACGCACGTTACTTTATAGGGATTTCCCACAATACGCAGTGTGGTTGCCTGGACGTAAGCTTTGGAAAATAAGAGAAAGAAGCACGCAAATTGGGAGGATCATCTCAGCACATCCAGCAGAGGGAGAGAGATACTACTTGAGGGTACTATTAAACCACGTGGTTGGTGCTACTTCATTTGAGGAGTTGAGGACATATGATAATATTGTATACCCTACTTTTCGAGAAAGCATCGAGAAAAGAGGTCTTATTGAGTCAGATAACAGCATTGATGAGTGTCTCTCTAAAGCTGAAGTTTTCCATATGCCATCATCCCTCCGAAGGTTGTTTGCTACAATATTGGTTTATTGTAAACCTAGCGATGTGCGTGGACTATGGAACACACACTTGGATGCAATGTCTGATGACATCCGACGATCCCAAATGAATTCATATGCAGTTGAACAGATGGTGTTATTGGATATCAGAAAATTACTTCAATCAATGGGTAAAGAGATAACATCATTTCCTCTTCCAGAAATTGATGAATCATATGACACCATGGCGGGTGAGGTGAGGGAGATTTGTGAAGAGTCCTCTATAGAGGTGGATAATGAACTACTAGCGAGTATATCCTCTCTTAATGAAGAACATAAATATGCTTATGATATTATACTATTATCTGTTAACAACAATAGTGGAGGTGTGTTTTTTGTTGATGGCCTAGGAGGAACAGGAAAAACCTTTCTGTATAAAGTTTTATTAGCAAAAGTTCGTAGCGAGGTGAAGATAGCTATTGCTACTGCAACATCTGGTGTTGCTGCTTCCATCATGCCAGGAGGTAGGACTGCTCATTCAAGGTTCAAGATACCACTAAGCATACAAGATAATGCGGTGTGTAACTTCACCAAACAAAGTGGTACTGTAAAGCTTCTTCAAAAAGCTTCGCTTATATTATGGGATGAAGTCTCCATGACAAAAAGACAGGCAATAGAGGCATTGGACAAGAGCATGAGGGACATAATGGAAAAGCCCAATCTACCATTTGGAGGAAAGACAATGGTTTTTGGAGGTGACTTCAGACAAGTTCTTCTAGTTATACGAAAGGGGAGTAGGGCTCAAATTGTAAGTGCAATCTTGCGCAGATCTTACCTATGGGATAACATGCATCAGTTGAGACTTGTCCATAACATGAGAGCTCGATCAGATATATGGTTTTCAGACTACCTGCTACGAATTGGCAATGGCATTGAAGAGACCGTCGATGATGACTATGTAAATTTACCCGACGAAATATGTATACCCTATACTGGTGCGGAATCAGACATTGATGGTCTTATTGACATGGTATTTCCAATATTAGGTGCAAACATGACTGATGCAGACTACATCACATCTCGAGCTATTTTATCAACGAGAAATGAGAACGTTGATGCAATAAACATGAAGCTGATAGAACGTTTTCCTGGTGACGAGATGATCTATCACAGTCATGATCGAGCAGTCGATGATCCATGCAACCATTATCCGCCTGAGTTCTTGAATTCATTGACACCAAATGGGTTACCTCCACATATATTAAAACGCAAGGTTAATTGTCCTGTGATTTTTCTCAGAAATCTTGACCCAGCCAATGGTCTGTGTAATGGGACTAGGTTGATAGTCTGAGCATTTCAAAGGAATACTATTGATGCGGAAATTGTATTGGGACAACATGCTGGGGAGAGAGTATTCCTTCCACGCATACTCTTGTGCCCCTCTGATGATGAAATATTCCCTTTCAAGTTCAAGAGGAATCAATTTCCTGTTAGGGTGAGTTTTGCAATGACAATTAATAAAGCACAAGGTCAAACAATACCACATGTTGGAATATACCTCCCGAACCCGTTGTTCTCTCATGGACAATTATATGTAGCTCTGTCACGGGCGACTTCTCGTAGCAATATTAAAATACTCGCTGCTCCGAAAAAATAGGGCTATCATATCAACAAGCACACTAACGAAGAATATCGTTTACAAGTGCTCACTGAGTAGATAAAAAAATGTGATCACTGTATAGAATCTGTTACAATTTCATGTCGGATCTGTAATTGTAAATATGCAATGACACTTTATATATATAGAAAGGATGTCTCTATTATTGTTTTGAACGATAATATATAGCTTTATTTCTTATTATTGTAGTCTTACTAAACATGTATAGTATTTTTTACAATTTCATGTCAGATCTGTAATTGTAAATATGCAATAACACTTTATATAGAAACTGATGTCTCTATTATTGTTTCGAACGATAATATATAACTTTGTTTCTTATTATCGCGATCTTACTATCGCAATCTTACTAAACATGTGTTCAACAAATTATAAATCCGTTGCAACGCACGTGCACCTTACTAGTTAACCTCTAAAATCTATATAGTTTTATAATATATTTATAGTTCATGATACATGTATAGAATCTATAGTTTGTGGTAAATTTAGTGCTAAATCAGTTTTTTAGTTACGTTCGTAATAATTTTGACAAAACAGATCTGGTTTCGTGAAATTTAAAATTCCCATAGCAGAACATTCGACATTCCAGAATGGGAGAACAAGAACATGACAAAATTTTAAAAGCATGAGCTTTCGCATGGATTCAAAATTTTTGATTTCATTAAAATTCCAAAAAAAAAGTTTATATTGATTTGGCAGGGGCCGCGCGAACGCGTACCCCCTCTGCCACAAATTATGACATCCACTCTCCCACTTGGGGAGATGGTAAGCCAGTGCTCCTCCCACGTGCAATGGAGGCCACTTGCTTAGGCCATAGACCTTCATGATCGCCTATAGACCCTGTCCAGGTAAGTACTTTTTAAAGTGCCTATGCCTCTCTAGTTATACCCCTCCCTGCTTTCCCTCCGACGTCGCCAGACGATGTGGTACTAATCTTTCGCTAACTGTCGCTTCGTTAATCCAGCCCGTTACCAATCGTAGGCTTTGCTCTTTGCTATTACAGGCCCATATTGTCCTAAACGGGCCCAAAACCCGGCCCAATAAGTGTCAACGAACACAAACATCTACACAACATAACCTCCTTAGGCTTCCAATCAATTGCAGCACATCTGTATGTCGTAATCTTCTCAACTGAAGAGTAAAAAAGTTACACGAAAAAAAAAACGATCATCCCATTTGCCCGCAAAGTTTCGCGTAAAAGAGGCAACGAGAGGTACTGTACTTACAGTAGCTTTCAGCTTCAGTGTGCAGCTGGGCAACCTGTTGAGCTGAAAGAAAGAATCAAGCCGTGACGCCAAACTACGCTGGGCTTACAGCAGCAGCAGCAGCAGCACGTGTCACATCATCGGTCACTGATCCAACCCAACAAACTCGATCGAGGAGTACACACTACACAGTGAATCTCACCGAATTCGCCAACAACGAAATCCCTCTCCAGTAGAGTTTAGACCAGTTGATTCATCGAAGTGAACTGTGAGTACCAGATCGAGCTGTCTACCTACCTAATCGCCAACTGATGGGAACTACTGTTACTGGTAGTATACTAGCTAGCTTGCACTACTTGCCCAGCTGGAAAACTCAGCAGCTGGTATAGTAGTACTGTTACTGGTAGTACTAGCTTGCACTACTTGCCCAGTTGAATTAATTACATTCAGGTAGGGTTATCAATGATTTGACAGCGTATATATAATATATGCAATGCAACTCTTTGGTACTGCAGCATCTATCGTCGTCGTGCTGTAGTTTCATGTAGTATACTCTAAAAATTCCAAAAGCAAAATAGACCGTCGAAAAAAAGGAGAACAAGATCATCACCACTCGTAATCAAAAACTTCACATGAAAAATTTCGTAAATGTTTAATTTGATTTGATAGGGGGTCGGCTAGTGTAGACCTTCGAGAAAGGTAGAACAAGATCATGACCAGGTCAAAACAACCACCCCAGACATAAATATCGAAAATCAAAATTTTTAAAATAATTCAAAAACACAAGCTTTCGCAAGCATGTAAACTTTTAATTTTAAATTCCAAAAAAAAGTTTATTTTGATTTGGCAGGGGCCGCGCGAACGCGTACCCCCTCTGCCACAAATTACGACGTCCACTCTCCCGCTTGGGGAGATGGTAAGCCAGTGCTCCTCCAATGTGCAATGGAGGCCACTTGCTTAGGCCATAGACCTTCGTGATCGCCTATATACCCCGTCCAGGTAAGTGGTTTTCCAGGCGCCCATGCCTCTCTACTTATACCCCCTCGCTGCTTGCCCTCCGGCGTCGCCAGGCGATGTGGTACTAATCTTTTGCTGTTTGTATCGGCCTCTCCGGATGATTCAACGCCGTTGCTACGCTAATCCAGCCCGCTACCAATCGTAGGCTTTAGTCTGCAATTGTAGATGATGCCGATGGAATTTCTTTGGGCCTTTTGGCACAGATGCATGGGCTCGGACGTCTTGTTTGTACAGAAGCTTGACACCACAGCTTTTTTATTAGGGATGAAAATGGAGATGTTTTTTTTTAAATAATAAATTTTAAAAACAAATTTCAAATCAATCAAGTACACGTTTTTTAAAAAATTGCAAATTTAACCTTACCTCGATATTTTTAAGTGTCAATCTAAGTCGATTGGCCCTAGATCGAGCAACCTAGGGCTCTGTCGACAGATGAAATGTTTGGTATTTCATCTGTCAATATATATGGTCCTAGATCGGTATTTTATTTACCGATAGATAGATCGACATTTTATCTGCCTATATATAGTCTTAGAGGTTGTTTGATCTAGGTCAATCGGTCTAGATCGGCTAATGAAGTGTCGATCTAGGTTCAACCGGCCTAGATCGGCACTTGAAACGCCGGCAAAAGGTTAGTTTTATAATTTGTAATTTTTCAAAAGCATGTACTAGATTTAAAATTTGTTTTAAAAATGTATAATTTAAAAAAAACTGAAAATGGATCGAATATGGATGCGATATTGTTTTATCACTACGGCTGATGCGTCATGTTTGGTTACTTTTAATGTTCGGTATGATTCAAAGACGGAAGACAAGGTAGGCATCATCATTTTCAGTAAGTCTATCTAAGACAAGACAAGGTAGAGATTCCGATCAGTAAGTTCTTTTTTCTTGAAGAGAAATTAAGCCGAACTATGAATTCTAAATATGATTTCATAATTCTAATTTTAAAATAATCCAAACATTCATCTCATAGAATTGAGTTTCAATTCTTCAATTCTGAATTCAATATCTTGGATCCAAACATAACCTAACAGCATTTGTAAAATATGAATTTGACAAACAATGGAAGTTAGCGGTGACTAACAGCGAGAAATCATTCTTCATACATAAATAATAGGGGGCCTTTATGGTGCTCCACTATCCTACTTAGGAGGTAAGAGGTAAGATAAATTTTAGCCCTTGATTTTATTAAATTAACAAAAATAAAATTAATTCTTAATGTCTTTTACCGGCTATAGTCAGTGTCCTTCTCTCTCCTCTCTCTGCTTTTTTTTCTGTAGTTGCCTTATTTACTCTCATATTTCTTATTCCCTCCGTACTTGCTTTGGTAAAGGCCAAGTCATTATATGGTAAAAGCTGGTAATGTATATAGCTAGTACTAGTTATTAAACTATTAATAATTTAAGATTTGATCTAGTAATAATTTAAAATTTTGATGATCCCTGAATAACTTCCAAGACAGTAATAATTTAAAATTTTGATGATCCCTGAATAACTTCCAAGACCTCTATTTGTTGTAGCTTTAAATTCAAGTTTTTTTTTAAAAAAATAGATTTAATTAGCTCTGAAAATTTTTGGATGATCTATTATTTTTTTCTGATAGCGATACTTTGCTCCTTGTGAATGCACAGATAGTCAATTCTTTCCTACTCTATTTTTATCCGTACATGTTAGTCTACATGGGATTGGGAACCGAGGAAAAAGATAGCTATATTAATGTATATCTATTACAAGAATATATATTAAATTAAAATTTTCTAACTCATAGTATGCGTCAAACATATGTACACAAATTTCAAAAAATCAAGCGGTCATAATTTCACAGTATTATCTGATTACGTGAAAAAATAGAAAAGTAAATGATATTGCATGTTATAAACGGAAACATATCAAATAATGTCTGATGTGCGCATGATTTTAAATGGAAGACGAACTGAAAAAAGGAAATATATCAACTTCCTTATGCATGCATGATTTTAAATGGAAGGAGATATGACCTATTACCTCCTAGAAGGTAATAGGTCACTCTAATCAAATCTGAACCATTGGATGGAATATAATCAACGGTTCACAGATCTTTAGGAGTACCATAAAAATCTCCAAATAATAAATTGCCTTTTCATACTTTTCAAATGCAATGGTGACTAGAAGTACATGGACTATGAGTGACATTTTCTCAGTTAGCAAATTACATTTTAGAATTTAGATCATTCACCTCCTTTTGATCAACACCACAAAATTGTTACTACGACTTGATTTATGCTCCATGGATGTTGCTGACAGGGAGTAAGGCCTCTCCAGCTCGCTTATACTGAAAGCATGTCAGCAGTGGATCCTACATTATCCAGTGCACACAAACCATTTCCAGACTTAAAAAATACACAGTTAACTGTTAACAAAATGGTATTTTGATTCAACATGACTCTCGCCTTCCCATAAAAAGGATCCAAAGGCAGCTGCCTCCAAAACAAGATGAGTGAGCTCGGTAAACGTAATTGTTATCATTTGGCCATCCTTTGCATTCACAGAGCCATCATCTAGAACTTTAATATCTGGTCGTCCAAACAACGCCTGTGTTTGCTTCTCTATCAGTGAGACGGCCTCTTTTGATCTGATAGTAGCATATCTTTGCAGCGTACCAGCATCCAAGCGTGAAACATAAGACCTCAACTTGTTTGGATTTGATTCTTCGTCGTCCAAATCAATCTCCTCTCCATCAGGTGTAATTTGCACCAATGATTCCATATCCCAGAATGGATTAGGCTTCAAGTTTTCAAATACAATCTGTTGCTTGGGATTTGGTGGGAGAGTCTTCATGTTTTTCTCAAGTTGGAATCGCTCATCTATCCTCTTTAGGAAGTAGCCATACATGATGGATGCCGCATAAAGCTTTCCAAGATTTAAGTTGCTGATTTCAACAACTGTATCTAGTGGCGCTGCTATCTTTTCACCCATTATAAGATTGAGGTGGTTTTGTATCATCTCAAGAGCATCCGGGGAATGTATGCTTTGCAGCTTATACTCTTGGTTAGGCAGCGAAGAGATGTCCCGTACAGGGCCACCTGATTGTGATAATGCAGGTGTCATTGATATGTCATTCTCCATGAACTTATAAATAATCCAACAGTAGATAATCTCTTCCAAGGTGTTCTGCCTTTCCTTTCCTTTAACTTCTGCTATTCTCCTGTAATTCAATCATCTTAGCTTGTCAGTTAATGGTTTAACACAGTGTCCACTTGAAGATCTAATGTCATGCCCTTTATATCATCTATACTATGCAAATTATGGTTTTTGCCATGTCTTTTTTTTAAAAAAATATGCATATGAATTACAGCCTTTGACAGGAGAGCATACAACCATTTCTTAATATTGTGAGAACAACAGTGCATGCCAGGTAGTAATGTTATAACCGATAAGATAATGGAGGAAACAGCATCCTACAGATTCTGGGGTATTTACTTGTAAAGGAGGTCCTGGGGAGCTTTTGCAGCTTCTTTCTCTTGGGCATCTTTCTCTGATTCAAGGTTTTCAAGTTGATGGTCCACTGTTGCAGGAAGTAGGTGAGGATGTGATTGGAGTATCTGGACTAGAAGTTGACCACTTGGAGATTCAAATATAAGTGGAGCAAGTCGTGTCTTGCCATCACTAGAATCCATTTTTGCTTTAACCTTCATGCTCCTTGCTCGACAATTATTAATATAGAATCCAGCTTTGGAGCGGCTGGTACAGGGAAAGCTCTGCAGAACAATAACCATCATCCAATTGATGCAATATAACTTAGGCTGGTGCATGTGAAGTGGGATATGTATTACTCCTATGTAAATTATAAAATATATCACCATTTAGTAGGAGTATTTACCATTCTTCCATTCCATTAGTAATCATGGTATAAACATTGAGTTGTACCTCTGGTAGACAAGGAATTTGACTAATGAACCAGTTCAAGAATCAGAGTGACTGAAATGCGACTATCATCATTCAATGCAAAATAAAACTGTAGAAGCCTCACACCATCTAAAAACGTCAACTATAGATTGGACCAAAAAAAAGAAATTCATTGGCAAATGCATTCAAAATTGGGCACAACAAGTGCACCAAAATAATTGATGATGTAAATCTAGAAGAAGATCTTGGAGGGTTGGCATTGGGATGACACTGACAGACACCGCAGCAACTAAATCCTGTTAAGTTGAATTACAGACACGAACTGAATGTGAACAACTTATCATGCTGAAAAGTACTCCTACTCGACGCACCCGAAAGCCCCGATCCCCCGAATACCATAGCTGGTACGCTAAACGATGCAGCTTATAAAAGTTTATAGCAGGAGATGCATTACACGGTGACAGCACACGGGACCTTGTGCAACACAGCTCGGATTGCTTAGCTTACTGCAGCAAAGCAAAGCACACCAGATTTGAAAAGAGCTAACCAAGCAGCCGCAAATTTCCCTTTAGGTCTTTTTCTTCTGCAAATCCTACGTACAGGTTCATCCAACTTGTTCAACCAAGCAACCCCGCCAAAAGTTAACACGAGAGACTCCAATTTTCAAGGAATTTTCATACACGGGTGAACACGCCTCAGGTTGACTGCACTTGCGAGAACGCGAGAACCCATCTACCGACAGTTCCACACAACCGCCCGCGTTGCCGCGTTGTCAAATCTACGGAGAGAGAGAGAGAGAGAGAGAGGGGGGGGGGGGGGGGGGGAGGGAGAGAGGGAGCATGCAGTCACGGACCTTGTAGAGGAGCCTGGAGTCGATATGGGGGCGCGCCTGGCGAGCGACGCAGCAGGAGGAAGAGGAGGCCGCGGCGGGGGAGGGGGACGCGCCGAGGAGGAGCGCCGCGTCGGCCCACGCCGCCATCGGGGTCGGTCGAGGAGGAGTAGGAGGAGGAGGTGGGTGGTGGGATTCCGTCTGCTGCTTGGGCTTTGGCGACCGCGGAATGGTAAGACGAGCGTGACTGGACGTGGACGGACGCGCAGGCCGGCCAAGCAGAGAGGAGAGGAGGAGATATGAATTGGCCGCGCCGAGCGCTGCGGCCGTCTCGTCCAAGCTCGTCGCCATCACGTGCGCCGCGCACGGGCACGGCTCTCGTAGTCTCGTGCGTGCTGCGGCGACCGAGTGCCCGACTGCCGTGAGCGTACGGAAGTGGGTAAGAGTATCTCCAGCATCTCCTTCTTCATCTCCTATAGCTAAATTTAGGGAATTTATTCTGAAATTCGTCCTCCAGCAACTTCCCTATTCCATCCCCTACCCTATCTCATCCCCTACTCCTCTCTCCTCATCCCCAAATCTGGGGAATCTCTCTCCTCCCCTTATTCATGTCACGTCAGCATCAGGAGAAAGAAAGAAAGAAAATGGAAAAAGAGAAAGAAGAGAGGGAAAAAAAGAAAAAATAAAATAAAAAAGAAATGAGAAAAAATAAAAATATAAAAATAAAACGAAAATTTATTTTCTTTATAATTTTAAGATGTTTTTGAGATCAACTATTTAGACTAATTATAGGATATTTATTTATTCATGAAAAAAATAAAAATTCACAACGAAAATATAACTGTTGAAAATATAACCGTTGTAATTTTTACCGTTGAATGATAATAAAAAATCTATTAATCGTCAACAACAATAATGATCATACATAATAGTATATGTGTTAGAGATATAGCCGTTGAAAATATAGTCATTAGAATTTTTATTGATAAATATTAATAAAATAGAGGATTCAAAAATATAGGGAATGAGTTATAGGGAAGCTGCTGGAAACCGAAATTATATAGGGGTGGAATCTTTTAGGGTCATCCCCTATATGTAAAGTATAGGTGATGAGTTTTAAGGAAGCTGCTGGAGATGCTCTAATAACCAGCAAAAAATTTGTCAATTTGCGTTTTATAAAATGTGCCGCTTTGATTATAATGTTACTTAGATAATACGTAGGATCACCTGAGTAAATGAAAAAATAAATTCAGATAGCAAATCGGAGAAGCCATTGTTTGAAGTGGATTTACAAGTGTGTTTGATTTTTTTTAAAAAAAATTGATATTTTAAGTCAAATTTCTGTAATTTGATTAAGTAACACTTCCTTCTTTTTTAAATATCACAGTTAACTTTTATCACGATATTTGATCATTCGTCTTATTAAAAATCTTTTTGAAATATTATTTATTTTGTTATAATTTATTTTATTATTGAAGATACTTGGAACATAACTCATATTTTTGTATATTTACACAAGATTTTTAATAAGACAAATGATCAAATATTATGATAAAAATCAAAGACGTTTAAAAAGAAGTAGTATATATTAACATTTATAATATTAAATAAATGTATATATTATATAATTAAGCTAATTTGATTTTTTGTAGTTGTCAGTGTATTTTCTATAAAAATAGTCGAATATAAAGAAATTTAACATATAAAAAATACAAAATTTGTTATGTGGAAAAGAGGGAGTAGTGGAGTACGTACCTGGCTGAGCCGTCCAATTCTCCATTTTTTTTGCGGCCCATGTTTTGTATGCAAACTCATCTCGAGACTTAAGCGAGATCACACACTAAATGACAATAACATCAGTTTTTTAGGTAAACACGATACCTCAGGTTGCTATGTGAGATTCAATTTGGACACAACAATTAAAACTCTAAACTCTAGGTGAGCTTATTTTTAAGTATGTAATTTTAAGAATAAATTATTACCTAACAATGATATTATTCTTAGAAAATATAGAGAAGACAAGAAAGAAAGTACTTGGGAAAAGAAGACCAACAGTGGCGTCCAAATCAAATTGGAAACCTAACATATTGAGCTCGAGCTCGCCTCAGATTCTAAGAGTAGCATACACTAAATTCATCGCCAATGCCACATCTAGTATCTATTTTTGAAGTTCTATACGGGTACGAGAAGCTGATTTTATAAGCTTTCCAATAACGTCACTATGATGCCAAAATTTCCTCGAAACAATTAGATATCCAGAATCTATCAGGGTGTTATATCGTTGTCTTTTTTTTGCCTTTGAGATGGATAAAAGAAATGCGTCTAGGAATCTTTTGGCCCAGCACTGGAGCATAAATTCTACGCTCTCCTGCGTATGAATAGCGCCACCGTACCAGGCACGATTTAGGGAACCTGTTCTACTGATTTTCAGCAGATTGAATATGTTTTCTATGTTTTTCGATTCGTGGGAATAGATTAACCTTTATGGCGAGATCAATCGAACAGTAACAGTTGATAAGCAGAGAAGAAATGATGCAACAATTGTAGATATTCCGCTCTCACTGAACAAAAGTCAGATCACATGTGTCTCATCTCTACCAAATCGATTTTCTATCTCCACCTAATAGAAGATTGGACATCCCACCATCGGTCACCTAATAGAGCCAGCATGTAATATCATTCCGTCTCATTTCCATGGAGATTCACAGTCAGTAAATGCATCAGATATGACAGAAGTCAATAATCTAGAGTTGCAATATTTCCTTACATCGTTTGAAATTGCTCTGGAAGGTCACAGGCTGCAAAAAAAAGAAATGTATAAAACGGACCAGCAGAAGTATCCTTGTAGAAAGGCACATGCCATCAAAATTCATGCACACGTAATGCACCACAAGGTATCTCAAATAATAAGGTCATGATACACATCGTAGGCCACAGGGTAATTCGGTGTAGTTTTGGAATATCAACACTGCTGCGGCAGTGCGGCTCCCAGTGGTTGGTATTCAGGTCTTAAGCAAAAGTTGGTGACAGGCACTCCTCAACTATGTCCAGCAGGTTTGGATTTTCCAGTGCAGCCGCAACACGTTCTTTGTCGTTCAGCTGCTTGTTCACTACGAGAAAGGGGCAAACAATATTGAGACATTGAGCCAAGCAAGAGAATGTGGTAACTGTAAGGCATAACTGTAGTCTTTAAAACTATTTATACCAGCAGTTTCAGTTGCATGTGATCCAGGCGCCACCCTAATGTCCACCTGCACAAATTAGAAATGAGTAGGTTGCCCAAATTTCCCCAAGAAATATGAACAGTAAACAGCATGAAGATACAGACTCCTCAATCCTCATCCTGTTAATGGACAAAATAAAAGATAATATAGGTAACTACTAACTAGTCCTAAGGCCCTATTTGGCGAGCTGCAGATTCTCAAAATCAGCTAGTACGAGTATCTAGCTGGCTGGCTGGTTGGAATAGCTAGCTATTGGGTAGGTATGTTTTATTCAGTGACATAGTGGGTAAATAAAAATCTGCAGAATCTGGAGAAGCTGAGGTTGGACAGCTTATCAGCTACTAGGCTTGGGAAGACCGGCTTGGAGAGACTAGCTGCTTCTGCAAATTTTAAAAATCTGGGCTACCTGAGGTACCGTTTGGGGGAGCTTCTAGATACTAGAAGTATCTAGCCAGCCAGAAGCTCCCCCAAACAGGGCCTAAGTTTGCTTATGGATGTGCAAGACTGCACTCACTAGGTACCACTGTACCAGTCTTCAGTTAGCTAATGGAATGTATTGGATGTACCTTCACAGGCTATATGTGTTTCTAACCATTAATGATTAAATGATTAAATTTCACATACAAGTATACAACACTATACACTCAGGCATATGTACCACCTATGAAGTCTGAAAAGTACCTTGGAGCAACATTGATGAAGAACATTTGCAATATTTGAAGGAAAAGGGGAAATAGTGGTTTAATAAATTGCATGTCTATCACAGTTTTATTGGACTTAACTGTATATGACCTAACATATTAAACATTTAGAATCTGATGGCCCCAGCAATATAGTAAGGCACTCCATGATTGTCAGCTACAATAGCAAGGCTCCACTTTTTGTTCTACACAACAGTATACCTTGTAACGAGGGGGAAGACTCCGAATAAGTTTCACACGCAGGCAAAGTCCAATAACGGTTGCCATACTGCAATGTTCCACTGTTGGGGTAAAAGTGACCCTGGACAGAATAATGGTGAATGTCATGACTGAATTTCATTAACAATTCGTTGTAGCATCTGAACATAGAGAGATGAAATCTTACCTGACATGACTAAGTTCATCATTAATTTCAATTGAATCTTCAGTCACAACATTAAGCTCTTCCAGTGAGTATGGGTGCTCTGGATCCTTTATATCTCTAATATGATGTAAGAATGTTAAGGAATGCAAATAAAAAATGTTTCAGGATATCGAGACTCCAGATAGAGGAAGTATAACAGGAAAGTAAACAACACAACATGTACATAAGGAAAACCAATAAAAAGGATATCGAAAATTTCAAGCTGGTCTATAGGCTCTGCTGCATTTTCATCTGTGTTTTCTGGCGCCTGCCGGGTCCGCCTCTCTTTTTTCTCATAAACCACAGGGTTAGCATTTATTAACCCCACAACCATTTTTTCCAATGCAATGCACTGATTCAGATTAGACAGTCAAAACCCCTGCTGACCTTCAAGATGAAAACATGAAAATTAAATCAACAATAGTACTAAATTCTTTTCTTAATCATGATGGACATCTAGCGGAGAGATTTTCCATCCAATCTACCACTAGTACTCTTGAGTACTTTTCTTGTGGGCTGCTGACAATCAAGACTAAATTACACCCTTTGAACTGTGCAATCCAATTTAATCCCTCAACGTAATACAAATAGAAACTAGTGACAGTAAACAATCTGCTAAAGAATGTTTATCACGCTGAACTGCGAAATGGTCCGTTTGGGGATACCGCGGCATATGGTTGCATTGCTAAACACTGATCTATTAACTATACCTTTCACATTTATTTACAATCAATTACACGCACTGCTTGATAAAACTTAAGAAATCCATGTTCATCTGACAAAATTTAAACAAAAACTAAACCTAACCAGATATTGGGCCACTGCCATCCACAACTCGGCGGAAGAGCCTATGCCCCAACGGAATAACCAATACACCACGATCGTCACGGAGCTGGGTTCCTCAGATTCTATGCTACCAGATGCCACCGGGGTGTTCCCGGCGGGAGATGGTGAGCCCGAGACTGATGAAGCCCCAACGCTGGCTTCGCCCCTCTGAGCTAGAGAGTAGGTATGACAGTTGGGCACGAAAGGCATAGGAATGCCGGGGTCGCGCGACGCGCGTCCTGGAGCAGGAGCTCCGGCCGCCGGAAGCAGGCGATGGGCCGTCGGGAATCAGGCGTCGATGCACCGGGCATCGAGTGGCCGGTGGCCTGGTTCGGATGAGCAGGAGGGAGGACCTACAGGGCAGGTCGGCAGGAAAGTGGGAGTTTGAGAGAGAGAGAGGAAAGGCTCACCAGCGAAATCCGGCGAAAGGGCGGCAGGCGGCGGGCGGCGGGCGGCGGGCGGCGGTCGGCGTCTCGGGCTCGTCTGCTCGCGTCTGGGAAGAACGCATTCGTGCGGTGTTTGTCAATTCTGACTTCGCTTTTAGTATTAACTGGGCCGGTCCGGTCCGGGCCGAGCTGGGTAACCTCGACGATTCCAACATTTCGGGCCGGGTAACCTCTCCTACTGGTTTTTCCCTCAAAAAACATTTCGGGTCGGCGTCCGGGGAGAGAAAGGGAGTTTTTTTGTTGAAATAATACATTTTAAAAATAAATTTTAAATCTAGTAAACGACTTTGAAAAATTACAAATTTTGTCTTCTGTCTGCACTTGATAAAAGTTCATCCGCCCTAGATTGACTGACAGATCATGAGCCGATTTAGGCTGACCGGTCTAAATCGGACCGGATGAACTAATTATAATGTCTTATAATATTTTTCAATTAATATATATGGCTTAGTTGGTAGAGTGCAAGTCTCTTACATTTAGGTTGATTGATCTAGATCGACTGATCAAGTACTGATCTAGCGTAAATCGACTAATCAAGTGTTGATGTAGGGTCAATCGGTCTTGGTATTTGAACCGCCCACAAAAAGCTAAATTTTTAAAATTTTAAGAGGGCGTTTGGTTTATGAACTAAAGTTTAGTCCGTATCATATCAGATGTTTAGACATCAATTTGAAAGATTAAACATGAACTAATTATAAAATTAATTGTAGAATCGGAGGATTATTCGTGAGAGGAGTTTATTAAGCCTAATTAATTTATGATTAACAAATGTTTAATGTAGCATCACATTGTCAAATTATGACGTAATTAGGCTTATTAGATTCGTCTCGTGAATAATCCACCGATTATAAATAAGTTTTATAAAATAGTCTAAATTTAATACTCCAAAATAATAGGGTTAATGGCTTCTGTGCCACCGTTATTTCCCAAAACGTCAGATATACCATTATAATTTGGGTTAATTTTTTCTGTGCCATTACAATTTTTACGGTTTGCCAAAATGTCATCATTGTGTCACTGCCAGATGGGGTCCGCCACAGTCACTGACAGTGGCATGTAGGCAATTTCTGAAAATTATAATGGCATGTGAGTAATTTTCCCTTATAATTTCACTATTAGCCTGTATGCCATTATTATTTCAGATTCACTCCTCTATGCCATTTGGGGCCACATGCAGGATACTAGATTTCAAAAATTCCCATATTACCCCCACTATTCATCTTTTACCTCTAAGCCCCACCCCAGGCCCCTCTCCGCTGAGGGACCCCGCTCCTGCCGGTCGCCGTCTCCCGCCATGGCCGCGTCGAGGGCCTCCGTCGGTGCTCCCATCGGTCGCCGCCTCCCGCTATGGCCATGCAGAGGGCCTTCGTCGCTGCTCCCATTGGTCGTTGTCATGTCTGTGCCCATGGCATTATTGCTCTCACTGTCGCTGGCCATGGCGTTCCTCGCAGCGTCGGCTGCAGTCACCACCGGCGCGTCGTGGAGCACGCGGCAGGAGGACAACCTCCTGAACGGATTGCCAGGACAGCCGGATGTCGGATTCAGGCACTACGCCGGCTACGTTGGCGTCGGCTCAGGCAGCGGCAAGGCGCTTTTCTACTGGTGCTCAAGTACGGGGCGCGTCCGGAGGAGGTGTTGCCGCTCCCGCGCGCCCAGTGCGAGGGATGCTCACCGTGGCAGGCGTCCAGTGAAGTGCGGAGGGGCGTGGAAGGCGAAGGCGGAGGTGTGGAGGGCCGGCGGCGGAGGTGGCGACGACGGGAACAGAGCAGTGGCCGAAAGGGGCGGGAGAAAGAGAGGAGGAGGGAGGAAGAAGATGAACAGTGAAGGGCAATATGGGTATTTGCGACCTGCATGTGGGCCCAAATGACATAGAGGAGTGAATCTAAAATAATAATGACATACAGGTTAATAGCGAAATTATGATGGTATATCTGGTGTTTCGAGAAATAACGGTGGCACAGAAGCCATTAACCCAAAATAATATGCAAACACACGGACTGAAATTTTGGAGTAAAAACCAAACAGCATCTAAATCGGTCTAACAAATTTGAAATTTGTTTTTTTAATGTACTAGTATTATTTTTAAAAAAAAAATCGAGAAAGTGAGTTTATGTTCCTCTCGAGTCTCGAGTCTCGACTTGTCCGAGAAGAAAGGGAGGGAGCGAGGCGCCCAGGCAGCCAGGCTTTGTGCGATGGCGGCGGCGGCGGCACTGGAGTTCCTGCAGGCGCAGGGCGCGACGCGGCCGGAGCTAGCAGATTGGTACGCGGCCCTCGCCGACCTCTACCAGCGGAAGCTGTGGCACCAGCTCACCCTCAAGCTCGACCAGTTCCTCGCCCTCGCCGTCTTCCAGGTGCGTGGCTGATCTGATCTGATCGATCCATCCCTCTTCTCCCTCCTAGCTGCGTTCCGGCGAGCGGTTCGATCTGCCTAGCGCTTGAATCGGATTCCCTTTTGTGTGGCCCTTACCTAGTAAACGATGATGTGCCGTGCTGCTCGTGAATCAGATGGCGATCTCGCATGATGCACCCTGGGTGTTGTTACTGTCTACCGCCAAATTCCAACACAATTAGTTCAATTGCTTCAGAGAAGTATCATAGTTCGTGGACTTAATTTGTTAAAATCTGTATGTTCCGAATCCCTACGGTTGTCATTTAATCATGTACATATTAGTTTCCCTGATTGTTTAGCAGTTGATTTTACTAATAGCACATGGAATGTTTCTGATGTCCAAAGCATATGCATTGTAGTTTATATTGTCCAGTATAGTATATAATGTATTAATGTATACCACATTTTCTACTTTTTAGTTGTCAAACCCATAACTCTTCACCCTATGTTGGTTCATCCTGATTTATGTGGTGACTCACTGACTCCAACCTTTTGATCATCCCTTTGACTGCCTTCCTTGTCACTATGCTTATTGTCTCTGTGGTTTTTCCTGTTTGTTCAGGCAGGCGATGCTCTGATTCAGCTGTACAATCATTTCATCTCTGATTTTGAGACAAAGATCAACCTTCTTAAATTTGCTCACTTCGCCGTAGTAGTTTCACGCCAGTACACAGATAAAGATGCTGGTATCAACTATCTTGAAGGCATAATTTCAAAGCTGCAAGATACCCATGAATCCCGGGTTGAAGAACCCATTCTGTACGTGAAAATGCAGATTGCAACCTTTTCTCTTGAGAAAGGAAATCAAAAGCACTGTAAAAACTTGCTAGAAGAGGGCAAATGCACTTTGGATGGCATGGTTGATGTTGATCCTTCAGTACATTCTACCTATTACTGGATATGTTCTCAGTACCATAAAGTCCATCAAGATTACTCTGAATTCTACAGAAGTGCTCTTCTCTACCTTGCATACACAACAGTGGAGTCACTTTCAGAACCATTTAAACAGGTAATGTTGATTACAGTTCTTTACTTCTTTTGACATGACAAAGTTGGGTATTTGGGTTCATCACTTCATCCTTGCACATTCTAATTTTGGTTTTCAACCTGCAGAACCTGGCTTTCGACCTCTCACTTGCTGCTTTGTTGGGTGACAACATATACAACTTTGGGGAGTTGCTCGCCCATCCTATTGTAAGTTCTTACGGTCTACATTACATTATAGTTTGGGATAGAGGGAGTACATTTTATGACGCTTGCATTGTGCTGCGACACATTTTATATGGATATTGTTGATTACCCATTGCTATTTGCAGGATGTAGAATACAATAACTTTGGTTAAATCCATTTTTTCAATTATGTTGAAACAAAAGGGTGATGTGCCATTTTTTGGTTCCCATGAAATACTAGCCAAAGACCATATTCAACTACCCATGTTTAGCTTCTCATTAGAAATCAAGTGTTTTTTATCTCAAGGAAATTCCTAGCTATTGTAGGAAAGGGTAGAATGCAGAGTTGATTCCTCTCCCTAGGGTTGGGAGGATAGAAGAAGGGTCTTACAAGAGGAGCCCACACACCAGAGAAACACACTCTAACAGCTATGTTGCAGTCTTAGACTCTTAGTGTCTTATGTGATGTCATGGGTTGTGGGCTAGGGCTGCCAGCCTGCTAGGCCTGGGCCCAGCCACGTGAACAGTACCTGTGAGTACTGTAGCAATGCGGCGGATTATAGTCTAAGTTTGGTTAGAGTCCAAGTTTGTTAATGGACAGAGTCCTATAGTCGTAATGGATTCAATTAGTTATTCGGTTAGGTCTTGTAGGCTCTATAAATGGGGTTGTATTGATAAAATAATCAATGAAGAAGAAAGAAGTCTAATCTCTCATCCCAATGTTCATCTCCCTCATCTAAGTCTATTTCTCATCCCGAGCAGTCGACGCCGTCCAGCTATCCTCCTGGCGGTATTTATATACAACCAAATTGATCTAGGCATCGTAGCAAGTATTAGCACATACTAATGGTTATATTGAAAAGCTTGCATGACTCCATTTATTCAGAACATTCAAAGCTTTTACTTTAATATTTCATATTGTTAGTGTTAACTGGCTGAACTTTCTCTAGCTTTGGATCACTACATTTTAATATGAATATTGACTTATGTGATCTTGGAGATCTGTAGTCCATATAGTTTTGTATTGACACTGTCAATTAATTTCCCTTGTGAATGTCCTGTAGATCTATAGCCTTGTGGGAACAAAGATGGAGTGGCTTTATCTTATGTTGCAAGCATTCAACACAGGCAATCTGGCATTGTATCAAGAAATCTGCAAAGTTCACAACACTGATTTGACTGCACAGCCTGCACTGGTACAGAATGAGAAAAGGCTACTTGAAAAGATCAATATCCTTTGCTTAATGGAAATAATCTTCAGGTAATTCTCTTGGGGAACATTTCAATGCTAGGATGTTGCTTGATGTTAGGCAGCTTCTCCTATCTTTAGCAAAGCCCTGTTCCCTGATTTTATTATGCATTTGCACTTTTGCAGTCGATCATCTGATGACCGCACAATCCCACTGAGCGCCATAGCTGAACGGACCAGGCTCTCAGTTGAAGATGTGGAGTATCTACTGATGAAGAGCCTCTCCGTAAGTCTCGCACTTCATCTCACACTTCACGGAGTTACATCCAGCTTTATGTTTTCCCTTCTCTTGATGTGGCTATATGGCACTGGTACTTTCTTGTAGGCTCATCTCATAGAAGGCATAATTGATCAAGTTGATGAAACTGTCCATGTTTCTTGGGTTCAACCAAGGGTCCTGGGCATAGACCAAGTGAAGTCCCTTCGCGACAGGCTTAATACTTGGGCCGGAAAGGTGCATACAACCTTGCTATCCGTCGAGGCCGAGACACCGGACTTGATATCTTCGTGATGTTCTTCAGTTTCCTCTACAAGGATGGCTGTGACAAGGATGAATTTGGTTTTTATTCTGGACCTTAACCTGCAAGTTCCCCCGTTTACTGTAACCTTCCTACGCAATGCACTGTACACTTTAGCAACTGATGTTTTCATGACATGCTTTGATTGATTCTTGACAGAAATTGCAAAACATGTTTGACGCCGCTGGTCTCAAACGACAGTTGATCCGCTGCCACAGGATAAACTGTTCGGTATGGAGACATACAACAATCAAAGCTGGGTGCTTTTTGCCGATAAGCACAAGTAAAATCACATGTAGTCATCAGAAGGAAAATTCAGGACTACATCTCCGTTTGGATGCAAGAAAACTAATCACTAGATTCCTACCAAATGGTGTATGGTGTTTTTATGAAATGTTTTGAATTAGAAACAGGAGAAATTCTCTTTTTTAAATCACTCAATTCAGGATAATGATAACCTGAAGCTGAAACCATTGATAAACAAACATTTCGCAAGTGATTTTAATTTAGACTCTAGAAACATGTTGGACAAAATCTAAACTCCAGCTCCTGGAATCCACATGAAGCTGAAGTGGAACACTTGCTGGTTAGATCTTATTCCACCACTACGATCTCCTGGATAAATAAGCTAGAGCTTGAACCCCACCAAACGCACCTTAAATCCAAAACATTTCTATAAGAATCTATATCTCCAAACACGGCCTAAGCGTTGCAAGAAATTCCATGATTCACAAAATTGGGGATTGCAACTCGTGAATACCACTATTTTACAAGCCACATCTCAACACAAATGCTCGATGACGGAGATGGCAAACAGAGAAAAATGCCAGCGCCAAGCTTCAGTCTGGTCGGTAGTACAGTACCGTTTTGAGTCTATTACGATATGTGCCCCCAAAGCACCGCTGCTACCATGTTCAAAATTTCAAACGTTGGATGGAGATGCCTTTTAGATCTACTCTTGCCCAAGCACCCGCATCACGACTCCAATAGCGATTGTGCTTCCAGAAGACCTTAAGAATGCCCTTCCGAGCGCTCGGCATTTGGAGAATTCTTGAACACAGACCGCTCCATCTAGGGTAACCTGAAAGGCATCAGGAAGATTACAACATTAGTACATTACAAATGCTAAGCTGGTAAAACTTGGCTGGTCACAAGGATCAATGTTACCTGTACGATAGCATTCTGCTTTGATTTAAGGAATCGAGGAGCAGTTTTGCTTGGTTTGCCAGCCTTGTCAAGCAATGCCACGATTTTCGTTACCCTAGCAGCCTCCTTCACGTGATGTATGTAAAACTCCACCTATGTCCATTTCATTATTAGATTGTGATGGGAAAGGAGATAATCAAGCAGGCTTTTGGTCATATCTTTACCTGATAACCGACAAGGATAGGGATGGTGATGTCCAACACTAGGACCCTTAGCTCCAAGATGTTAGACACAGGCACGGGGAAACCAGGGCTGCAAAGAACACCACCAGGTATTAGCCTACTCCCATCAACACCATGTAAACTAACCGCTACATTATCACCAGCTCTTGCTATGTCACATGAATTTGAGTCCCGTTCGATTATTTTCACTGTCGCCACTTGACCGCAAGGTGAAACTAAGACCTGCGACAGAAAATTCCAAGGTGTCAGAGCAGAGAGATGCCAAGACACTTCAGTACAAAACCATTCAGTTGAAATACTACAAACTATCAAACAAGAAGAAATGGAATAAAAAACAGAACAAATTTCCACATCATGCTCTAAATGTTTCTGATCAATATATCATCTTTGGAACTGATTTCAGTGCAATATAGGAATATCAACAATTTCTGCTGAAAGTTTACGAGGAATCTACCTTTGAACCATTTTTAATAGCCCCAGTCTCTAATTTTCCAAATGCTGACAACTGCCCTGTTGACTGAGACTTGATAACATCACAGATAGGAAGAATGAGGGGCTTTGAAACATCCCGAGATGGAAGCTGAAAGGAATCTATAGCATCCAAGAGACATAATCCTTGATACCTAAAATCATATCAGTTCAAGGCTATTGTTTAGACAAAGGATTTCTTTTTACCAAGAAATGATCTGCTCCCAAATATTTCAAAAGTTTGGTAATGCTATTTTCATAATGTTCAAACCCACACTCTCAAATTTGGCCCAGAAGGGTGCATATTATATACAATATTACCATATCAATAGGGTGTAAGTTGCAAGCTGTATGCAACTGGCCAGATGATACAAGTCTACAACCACCTCTGTTGAAAAATTCTACATAATGCAGTATTTCAAATGGAACAGAAGTAGTCTATCAAAGATATAACTTACCAGGTGGTTAAACGTGCATCTGAAGGAATTTTGATCAAATTCTGGTTTTCTACAGCACTAAGAGGAATCCAGGTAACAGATGAATCTTTGAAGTTGCATGACCGCAGAAAATTACCAAGTCGTACCTTGATGAACTCAAATCTGTCTTTTGAGTACCCAACAACATCCATCTTGTTGACTGCAACAATAAGCTGTTCAACGCCAAAGCTTCTAACAAGTTGAGAATGTTCCTTTGTCTGGCCAATACTTTTCCCTCCTTCACCATCCATGCCAGCTTCAAACGAACCGGTGCAAGCATCAACAACAAGAATAGCTGCATCAGCTTGTGTTGCCCCAGATATCATATTTGGTACAAAATCTTTATGGCCAGGGGAGTCCAGCAAAACAACACGGTACTTCTTTGTCTCCAAATAAGCCACAGCCACTGTCATGGTCACACCTCTTTCTCTTTCTTCAGTGCTCTCATCCATTGCCCATGCATAAGAAAATGATCCTTTTCCCTGGAAAAACCAAATTGTACAACACAAACAATTAGATATGAATGGAGCATCAGGATCAAGAAGCAAAGTTGCCGATGCAAATAATAATAATAATAATAATAATAATATAATAATAATAATAATAATAATAATAATAATAATAATAATAATAATAATAGAAATCAGAGCAGCTTACTTTTTCTTTAGCTTCCTTTTCATTCTTGTGCATATCTTTTTTTGATATCCTTCCTAATAGATGTAGCAATCTCCCAGAGAGTGTTGACTTGCCAGAATCAACATGACCAACCTAAACAAATTGTCCATAGACAATCAAATCTTTATACAAAGCACTTTTAGAATAACAAAATGTTAAGGAATGGATGCCGTATTCACAATAGAAGATGAGCATAGCATACTATTGCAAGGTTTAATTGGCTCAGCACTCCCGACTCCTCCTCAACAGCGAACATCCACTTCTCAGGCTTATACTCTTCAGGTAAATAAGGTTTTGTGATATCTACATCATTCTTTTCTATATTTAGCTTGCGTATGTCAGAGGAAAGTGTCTGGGCCACATTCTCATTCTGTGCAGAACTGCTAGCCCTAGCTGCCCTACTACTCTGGCCCTCCTTTAGCTGAAAATGATCAGGAATCAATCGAGCTGTCCTATCAACAGCCACATCTTCAGGAACTGCAGTGTGTTTCATCTTTTTCCCAGTGAATGATGAGCTACCAACAGATGCTGACTGTGCGGAACTAACTGTTGAAATAAACAAATAATTAAAATTAAAAATAAAGTTAACAGCCTTCTTTTTCAACAGGAATGCTTATGAACCAACAGATGGATACAACTGGCTATAGTATGAGAAGGCCTGCAAATAAAGGACAATAATTCACCCTTACAACTTACAAGAATAACTCAGTTCAGACTTCAGAAGGCCATGGCACATGGTTACATGAGCTATTGACTGCGTACAACTAACATTTTTATAAGAACCACGTGATGATGAGGATGTGACTGATTGTGAGGATGATCCCAATAGTTCCAATAATGATGGACAAAACATGGAAGCTACAAGAACAAGAAGAACTACTGAGTTTGATGATGGCTATTGAGATTTGAGATTTGAGAGATGAGACTTGAGAGTTGGATTTTGCTACTTTTGTGTTCTACTTGTTATTATGTTATTGGACTTTAGTTTGTGGTTGTGGTCTTGTGGACTTATGTAATGCTACTCTTAATATCATATTGCCGTGCATTTGTGTTGCTACTTATATCTTATTTTGGTCACTTACATATTTTTACTTTATTCAAGAATGTTGTGTGGTTTCTTTTATAGATACTAAATGTAAGCTTGTTTTTTATATAGATTGCTGCATGGGACAAGAGAAGAGAAGAGAAGAAATGTTATATCATTGGAAATACTAAGGTAATTATATGTTACACCACTACTAAACTATGTAGCATTTATATGTTAGGATGTGTGTATGGCGTCGCCTCGCTGCGTGCCTAACTCGTCTAGGCGACTGGAAGGGGGTAGGTCACCGCGCCTTGCTTTACTGCCTTAAAAACAATGGCTAATAGGATGCATGGCTTCATGGCTTGCTGCATCGTGAAGAAAACAACATAAGAAATGAGCAACTATAATTGGTTTCATGTCTTGCTGTTATTTCTAGTTCCTAATTTTTTTATGGTTATCATGTTACATTAAGTGAGGAGTAGATTATTATCTTTGTGTAGTACAGTCTACAGTGCGGCTAAATTCTTATCTTTGCGCAGTACAACGACTAATCTACGACTAGTCGTACTTAGTCACAACTAATCGATTAGTCAGTGCCCCTACGACTAGTATCGACTAGACGATCTGAAATCATTGGTGAAAGGAAAAGCTAATTTGAAGGTAGAACAGAGGTAAGCCCTTAAACATATAAAAAAAATTGCACGGCCTGCACCAATTTGCACCAACAGTACCTTTTTCATGGGATGTGCTAGCATACGTTCTCTCAGGGCTACCACTAAAGTCTGTAGGAGTCTTTGCTGGCATCTTGGTAGAATCAGATTTGGGCATCGGAGATGTCCCAAAATTACTTGATATTCCATTGCCTGAATTTAATAGTTATAGCATACTATGATTACAATAAAATCCATTGTGAGCATACAAATTGCAATTCAATGAGAATTAGAATGACTGAACATTTAAGAATACCTATTATTGAACCATCCCTGGCAGATTTCATAAATGATTCTCGGAAAACCCCACACATCTCACAGTATACAATGCTTTCATGATTATCAAACATGCACATGGGGCACCTCCAAAGCACAGGCACCACAATTGAGGACTTCTTCACTGACTCAACAAAAGAGAGCGGTGACATAACATTAGATATCAAAGAGCTGTACTGCCGTACTACAGGCAACTAGGTTGATGAGCCAAGTAAAGCACAAAAAACTTCACCGTGCAACAACGAAGGAAAGCATTCAAAGCATGGAACTTATGCAGAAAGCAGACCTCCAAACAGTTCTATTCAAAATGGTCAACTGTACGAGCATATGAATTATTTCAAAAGGTGTCAAATATATAAAACCATAATATACATATGCACCAATAATCTGCAGTCTACCAGCAGGTAATCCTGCTAGTTCCAACCAGTTGCCAGATAAGTTTCAACTCTCAACCAATTTAATTTCGTAATAGTTTTTGATGGCCTGATTAGATGGATGACAATTTATTCAGTCCAAAAAGGCATGCTGGACAACAATGTCTTGAAGAAACAAATATCTAAAGTGCGTATAATGAGCTAAACGGGCATTGAAATTAGCACAATACCAGGTAATCAATAAAGATAAGCTGAGCGATCACTGCATTTGTTTGAACAATAGCAATGCTGTGGGGAGGTTTGGAATCATTAAGCACACTTCTTTGTTTGCATGTTCATGCTATGGAGAACGTGATATCAAGCACAAATGCAGAATGGAAACAAGTATTGACATTAAAAACATAAACATAACTATGCAGGTAATGATAACGGATGAAAGCTCCTAACAACCTACACTGGTGTAACTAACCTACTTGAGCAGATACGATAGGTGTACATCATGAAGCAACCCCGATAAATTTCCCTGTTCTTAATTCTTATAGCTGATGTGTGCACACTGCACAGTCTAGTAGTAGCTTCTAAACTCCGACAAATACCTTTCTCCTTCACAGGTTGCTGAATGTCACCGTGTCCAGTCTCGTCGTAATCATCATATCCATCCTCGTACTCATCATACTCATCGTCGTAATCATCGTCGTCGTAGTCAGGTCCAGAGCCAACCTTGCGCGGCATCCTCCTGACACAGAAGAGATTCCAACAAGAATTACATTGTGAAACATACACTAGTAGCGAATCTGAACCTTCAGAAGTGGCGGGGCAACTAATGAACCCTAAATCGAACACTGGTCGCAAAATCCAAGCCGAAAAGATCTCAGCAAACAGCCCATCGCTACCCCGCGAGCCACAGGAGGGCACAACCACCCAAAAATCCGCGGAGCTCTCGGATCAGGGGTGGTGGGATACCAACCATCCGGCCAGAGTTCAACCCCGCCGCGCAAGCGAGCTCGAGTGCGGAAATCCCAGCCGAAAAATGCCGCAGAAAATCCCGAAAAAAAAAACACGGGGGGCGGAAAGGGGAATGGACGATGCATACCTCGGAGCGAGCTAGACGCCACCGGGCTCGAAGCTCTCGATCCCCTTCTCTCCCGAGTGGCCTCTCCCCGGAGCGCTCTCTTTCAGGTGGCGTTTGGTTTGTTGGGAATGCGAATGGGAGAGGGGGGAGGAAGAGCCCATCTCAATTAAGACTAATCCTGTGAAATTAGTAGATGAAAGTTGCGGCCCATAAAATTTTCGCATAAAATCTGGCCCACTTGGAGGGCCCGCTTGGCCCACAGAAGTCTTTGACTAGTTAAACAGATTATTTCAGCTGTTTGATTCTATATCAACGGTCTGTATTGAGTTTTTAGTGTACGGGTAAAATTGTGTATCTACAGTTAATAGAAAAAATAGTATATGATGGGTACGTGGGTATATGTATCATTTCTTTACATTTATATCCGTTACCTGATGAGTACCTATCACCTAATATGCTATATTTTTAGGAGTTTCAATCAAGTTAAATCATTAATGTATTATGTTTGAGAGTTTATTTATATATGTAATTTTGATCTTATGATTAAATAAGCAATCGATCTAATTAGGTAAAATACTGTTTTTATGAGGATAAATACACCGTTGTTATTTGTTAGCCTATTTTGCGTGTGGTGTTTATTGATGGATACGTGTATACAATGTATATATTTTACTCGTATGAGTTAATGAGTATGTATTTAGAGGAGAAATAATACTTGCATGTACTGATGATTTTTTTTATAACCGATATGTGTTTGAGATGGTTAAATCTGATAGGTATAGAGTCACGCCGCCTGCTGGAGGTGGCCGGAGATCCGTCGTCGGGCTCCGTCAACGCCGGCGGTTCCACGTGAGTGTAATATAAACTTTTCCTCCATTCCCTGCCGTATACGGCGCCGGCGCCACCCTCGCCGGCTTGACCACCACCACAGACTCCGTCGCGAACGCCGCGCCGGCGGCCGGCGGGCAGCTCGGCATCAGCCGGCGGCCGGCGTAGCGAGGACTGGTCTAAACACAGGAGACTCTGGTTAGAAAAGAATCATCCTTCCAAATGCCACGAATCAGTTACAGTTACTCCAGTTTTTGTTTGGGAAAATGTTTCCCACAAAGAATCCCTCACTGACATGCAGAGAGATCCGACGAACTCCACAAGCTTCAGAAGCGGCAATGGCGACTGGGCTACCAAATGCACCCAAATGGCTGCAACCTCTCCATCCTAAAAATCTAGAACACATCACACAAATAGTATAGTTACAAGAAGTACACCGAGAAGAATTGATGCGCCTGAGGCCGGCCTGACGGATGCCGCCATGCCGGTGGTGTCCGTCCATGTCCATCTCGGCGATGATCAGGCAACGACGGCCAGCGCCGGCGAAGCGGCCCTCTCGTTGACGATTTGCTCGTAGAGGTCTCTGATCTTGAGACCGACGATGGTCTGGAAGAGCCCCGTGCCGTTGTTGCTCCCGGGGAAATCGGCGTGCTTGAGCATCTGCTGCGTCACCTCCCCGTAGTACTTGGTCGACAGGTTGCTCAGGTGACTCTCCACGTAGATCAGCTCGTCCAGCTTGTCGAACTTCCCGTCCATCTCCAGCACCGACACCTGCAATGCACAAAACCACACACATCAAATCACTACCCTTTTCCTCGATCGCATCTCCAATGTCTGCAAGATTCATCGTTGGTGAGTGAATCTATGGGTCGTTGCATGCGTGTGCGTACCTCGCGGCCGAAGTAGGTGTCCGGGGAGTAGGCGAACTTGATGCCGGGGTAGGAGCAGGAGAGCTTCCTCACGCAGGGGGTCCAGCTGATGGTCGATCCTTCGTCGAACAGGTAGGCCGGGCCGCCGAAGTGCTTCACGCCTTCCTTCGTGATGAGCTTCACGCGCTGCACCTTGCCTGCCTCCTCGTCGCCAGAGACCAACCGCGTCGGCAGGACCTCGATCACGGCGTCGGCGTACTGCTTCTGCGGCTCTGCATGCACAAGGGAAGAAGACGACCAGCGTGCAGAATGATCGATGGTTTTGATCTTTGTTGCAGCATGCATGGTTGATCTTGATCAGCAATTCAGATGGGGATGGCCGGGGTGTACCGATGTATGCATCGAAGTCCGGCTTGCGAGCTTCAATGCTGGCCTTGATGCTCTCCAAGCTGTGCCCACGCTCTGCCATGTCTCTCTGCAGAGAAGGAGATGATGCAAAATGCTACTCAGTTCTAAAGAGAAGTGAACTGAACTCTACTCAAGTGTCAGTACTTGTCAGTACAGTAGAATACATATGATTTTTTTAATTTTTGAATGGTTCGTATTAATTTTTAATACTAATTTCTACCGGAAGTATACTCTGTATATATACTAATATATACTAAGGGTATGTTTGGTTGAACTGTAGATTCTAAAAAAACTGCTATGAGATGTGAGTTATGAGGTATAGAAAAGTTGAGAAGTTGTTTGGTTGAAATAGTTGCGGATTTATATTTTGGTAGTTCATAATATTTAGTTACATTGTTAATGTGTAATTTTACATATAAATCATTCTAATTATGAAATTTTGTAATGTTTATAATAAAATTATATATTTTTAAATTACACTAAAATGATATATTTTATTAAAATTTTACTTTTTCAAATTTGACATGAAGTGATATGTTTTAATAGCATGATAGATAATATTTATTCAAAGTTGAACCGAGAAGATGTAAAATATAGGTTATATCAGCTTTCAAATTGTACTACAAGAATCTGCAGATTCTGAAAAAACTAGGTCACCAAAAAAGTTATTTAGTTCAGATTCCAACTTCTAAGTCAGAAAGCTAGTTCAAAAATATGATCCAAACGAACCCTAACAATGGAAGTATAAACTTACATTAATTTTCCATGCAAACTTGACTTCGTTGCTGATGTCCATGTAGATGCTGAAGTCCAGCAAATCCCTGACACGTTCGTCGTACCTGGAATGCATGGAAGCATGGTGTAGAACACGCTAAATGAGAAGAGAATGGATCGGAAGCAGTCACGTACATTGGGTGCAGGCCTTCGATGACGAGGATTTTGGGGGGAGTGATGAGCTCGGGGGGGTCGAGGAGGCCGGTGGCGTGGTTGTAGATGGGCTTCTCGACGGCGCGGCCTTGCTTGATTGCCTTCACCTGCCGGTACATGAGGTCGAAGTCGTTGGCGCGCGGGTCCAGCGCCGTGACGCCCGTCTCCTTCCGCCCCGTGCGGTCCAGCGAGTGGTAGTCGTCGAGGCAGATCACCGTGGCGGCGTCGCTGACGAGCGTGTTGGAGTCCGGGTTGCCGCCCCTCGGCGGCTCCGCATCGCCGCCGAACACGCTCGTCAGCCGCCGCATGAACGTGGTCTTCCCGCACCCGGAGTCGGCCGCCAGCCCGATCACCACCGTCGTCGTCCCACCCCACGCCGCTGAGCACGACACGCGGAACGCTGCCCTCCTCCTCCCGCCGCTCCCGCCGCCGCTGGGCCAGCTCAGCGAGGTGGCCGCGGCTGCTCCCATGTGCGCCGCGAAGGCCGCCATTGCTCGAGAGCACTGCACCGCGCGCTTGATCAAGAGGAGAGGGCCGGCCGGTCGGCAGGGACTGCGCAACGCCGGTGTGGCGAGAGGAGGCAGCGCTCGATGTGAGCTCAGCTCAGAGACGACGAGATGTCGAGAGATCTTGACCGCTCCGGCTAATAAGACGTGCAGATAGTCCAGCACTCCAGCGAGCTTGCGGTGATCACTGACACTGGATTTTCATGGGCTTCCTTTGTACTGCATGCCGCCATGCCGCCATGCGGCATGCGACGGCTCGGGACGCAGCAACGTGCGTGGGTGATGGAGAAAGATCGGTGGTGGTTTGGCGGGTTGGACTCTCGGAGTCGGAGATTACGGCGGCAGAAGGGTGGCCTCATGCGGATTACAAAACGGGAAAAAAATTCCGTGCAGGAGGGCTGTAGGGCGCCACTCCTGCAGCCCTTCCTCGGATGTGCGCCGCGTGGCGTCAGATGCCATTGAACGGGAGTCCGTGTTCAGCGCAACTAACCTTTCCTTCCACCCTCGGCTCGCCTAGCACCGTGCCGTCGGCTCTGCGGTTGGCTTGGCTCGGTCAAATTGACTTCAGTTTCTAATCTTCCCCGTCTTTTCCAACAGCAAAATCTCCCACAACGCCTCTACACCAAGTGGCCGCCAGAGATGACGTTAGCCCCCACGACTGAGCCGCCGGCAGCGGCGTGGGCGTTGCGTCGCCGGCACTGGCAATGGCGTTGCATCGCCAACACAGCAATAGCAACGGGAACAAGCAATGTGGCGTGGACGATCGTGCCGAGCGGAGCAACAGATGGCAACCTCGGGCGGTGCGGCGGAGCAACAGGAAATCAACCTGTTTCTATGCAGTGTTGAGCACTGGTCTAGCTGGAGCCTAGCCGTTGTGAGCCATCTAAAGTGTTGTTGAAGCCTAGCCACAAGCCGTGCACAGGATACAGACACTGCTATTCGCGCTGCCATAGGATCTTGCTAGATGCCACGCGGCGCCAATCGAGGGAGGGCTGCAGGAGTTGCGCTCTGCAGCCCTCCTGCATGTAATTTTTTTCCACAAAACGAGGGCTGGAAACGGAGGGCCGCGTGATGCGGATTTGCATGATGATTCCATGTTAAACTTGTAACGCCCCTTCAGAACAGGTATGAATTGAATCGAAATAAATATCAAATCTGATATCATTTAATTCAGCGATAGTTCATTGTAGACTTGCTTAATACAACACTTAAAAAAACTACTAGTGAGTAGTGAGTGGGGTACCTCGTAGAAAACGGATAACGTTTTTTAAAAAATAATAAAATTTTTTTTTGAAAAAATCAAATATAGTACCTAGTTTGAAAAAATTGCAAAACTAGACCTCGTGGGCACACCATCAGCTGAACCAAGCTGACGTGGCTCTGGTTCAGTCGATGGTCTGCCAAATAAGTGCCACATCAGCTTGGTTCAACCATTGGTTGGCCGAATCAGGCCACGCCACACCGCGAGCCCCCATGTTGTGTCGCCGCGCAGCACACCCGCCCCACGCCATGTCATCGTGCTGCGCGTCCGCCCTGTGCCTTGCCGCCGCGCTGCGGGCTCGCCCCACGTCCTGCACATGCTCGCCCCATGCCTCCGACGCGCCCTGTGTTGCGTCGCGTCGCGCGCCCCGGCCCACGCGCCCTGGCCCCGCCACATCGTTCGCCCGCTCAGCCGCCCACTGTCACCTCGTCTCCACCTGTCCTCCAAACGCCACTTGACGCGCCCCACGCCACACGCCCCGGCCCGCGCTGGCGCCTCGGTTCGCCGCCTCAATTTAATGTGTGTGGCAGCTGGCGTAGCAGCGAGCACAGGAGGCGAGGCAAGGCGATGAGCGGAGGGCGTGAGCCCATGGGCGCATGAGCAGGCACGAGAGAGGCGAGGCGACATCGATGTGCGCGAAGCGACATCCGCGCGAGCGGTGTCGCAGGAGGCGAGGCGACTGGGCTCATGGACGACCGGGTGGGTGGGGGTGCGCAGGCTGGTGCGGGCGCGTGGCACTTAGTTCGGCTGACTATCGACGAAACCAGGCTGACGTGCCCTGGTTAGGTCGAGGCCGAACCAGAGCCACATTATCCTGCTTTTTGGCCGATGTTAGTTTAGTTTTGTAAATTTTGAAATTAGAGTACTAGATTTATTTTTTTAAATATTATTAAAAAAATCGGATAACACAGCTCTCATCGAAAGCATAACATCTTCAAAATCGAACTAACACGGCTCAAAGTAGTCTCGCTCTTTTTCCAGCCTAAAGGCTGGGGTGGAAGATCTGCATGATTATTCCACGGTAAATTAGTGACTCTCTAGTGACAAAACTCGGTTGACCGTACAGAGTAACTACTGCTACTGCTCTTTTAAACGCATCCTATGCTGACCATACGGTGCAGCGGTCCTTTGAGCTTTTTAACATTTGCCAGGAGCGCACTGCTTAATTGTTTAGCCATTGCTTCGTGGGGGAAAACATGCTTAATTGCATAAATTAACTTATAGCCACAATTAGCCGTAATTATGCGCAACTCCCCCTCAAATCACGCCTACAACTTTTGATGTGAGAGCCTCATATTTTACTTTGAGGACCGTTTTATGGGTTTCATTCCAGTAGTACTCTTAAAAAGAACATTTATTTTTAATTTTCATCACTTCTTCACACACTATATACATGTATTTGATAAAAATACTTTTATCATCAATCCCTAGGCCCTGGCGTCAGATAGAGCTGGCTTTAGCACGCACAGGAAAGGTTGGCGGGAAGCCTGCGCGTGTGGCAGCAGTCCATGCGCACATGCCCACATGATGCGGATGAAAGCCGAGAGAGGGGGTCTAGGGATGAGGGTCTAGTAATAGCTTTTGATAGCTTTTTTTATTTTTAAGAGTTGAGTAAAAATTTTATTAAAACTCAGTTTTTTTAAGGGTTTGAGTACGACCCTACTAAATTTACTCTTAGAACAAACTCAGAAACTCTGTCAATTCAGAAACTCTGTCAAAGGGACAGATACAAGCAACGTGTACCGGTGCATCGACAAAATGGCCAAAGTATGTCAAGTTGTGAACGGCAAAACAACCGTCCAAACTGACCCACAAGGTGCAAGGGCGGCAGTATTACCTGTAGCATCCGATCAAACAATGGGCATGATTTTAGATTTAAATTTATTGTCTATAAATTTACAGGTTGGTGCATCCAATTAGTGTCGTTAATCTGATTATCCACACTTCTCCTGCAAACTCATGGGGATTCGTAGTAGGTCCAAACGAGTATGTTTAATGTGAAACCAACACCACGACTCTGCAGCACTTCAAGACTCGCAAGAGTGCCATATGAATCTGTTGGAAATGGGAAACACAATAGCAAGCCAACAATCCGCAAAGGTGTACATATATGATCCCGGTCAGGTTTACTCTTTTGCGTTTCTGAGAAGTGGGAACAATCCTGAATCCTTGCTCATTTAACGGTGAAACTAAAAGGTTAAACTGGAAAATACCCAACAACATACAAGCTACAGCTTGACAATAATCAAAACAGCTCATTCCAGACACTCACACAACCCTATGATAACGATGCTAAATTCCTATCGCGGACCAGCTTAAAAAGGTTTCTCAATAACTCTTGACATGAAGACACTCGCATGGTGTACCGATGTGTATGCACAGAACCTTTGGCTGAACAGGTGTGGTGCTACTGGTGAACACCAGAAGAACTTTTAATCCATGATGAACAGCTTCACTTGTTCCCTCTGAAGTACATGTACACTCTCTGCATCCACCAATAGAGAAATAATAAGAAATTTAATGCTAGCCTTTTGTATTCTTGGAAAATAAACATGGAGTAATGATGACAACCAACAGCAAACATTTTCTATCAAATGCGTTGGAAATTAAATCTAAGCACCAACAACGCAAGCTGTATCCAAATATCCAATGATCTGCATGTTCATCCATAATAATAACACAAATAATAGCGACCTTAAGTGAGCACTGAGTATAAATTTGGACTTAACTAATAGTTAATGCAATCATATTGTTACAGTGTGTGTCTATGGTGTGTGGGCCCCCTGTCTAGTGTGTGAGCCACTCTTGTAAGACCCTTTCCTACATGGTATCAGAGCCTTAGGCTCCCCTCTCCTCTCTCCAGCCGCCGGCGCCGCCGCCGCTGCCTCCATGGCTGGCGAACCTCCTCCGTCGTCGGTGCCGGAGTCCTCCTTCCCCCTCCTCTCTGTATCTGCTCCTGTCTTCACCTTCACGACGCCGGCGGCCTCTGCCACAGCCGGATCCACTGCCGTCGCGTCCGGATCCGGCGCCCCCGCCGCCACCAACCTTCCTCCCATGGTCGGATCCGGTACCCCCCCACCGCCAACCTCCCTTTGGCTTCCCCCTCCGCCGTGGCCGTGGGCTAGCAGGCCCCGAGCGCGCCGCCGGCCTCCTCAGTCGTGGCCATGGACTGGTGTGCCCCGTGCGCCGTCCCTCCCACCGCGCCGCCACCCCTGGCCGCCGGTTTCTCACCCCTGATAGCTGGGCTCGATGCTGCTGCTGCAGGCCCCTACCTCCCCACCGTGCCGCCGCCGCTGGAAGCCACTCCTTGGGCCGGATCTAGCCCTGTTTTGGCCACCACCGATGTGGTTGCCGCCGACGCTGCCCTTGCCGCCACCCTTGCCACCGCCAAGACCGCCGCTGCTCGAGAGCACGAGCGGGCGGCCGCCCTTGCTTGGGAGAGTGCCCGCCAGGCCACTGATGCGCTGGCCCAGCATGTTGCTGAGGCCGAGCGCCACCTCGGGGTTGCTATTCCCCCGGCCCCTACCACCGCAGATCCAGGTGCCGCATAGCTCCACGCCCAGGCGGCCGGTGTCCAGAACATCCGGTCGCTCGTGCCAGTCACGCTTGATCCCTCGTCGTCCTCCTACGCACGCTAGCGCGATCTGGTGCTCCTCACCCTCCAGCGCTATGCCCTGGATGACCACGTCCTCGTCGACATTCCAGTGGTCGCCCAGGGGTCAGCATGGCGGCGCATGGACAACGTGGTGCTGTCGTGGATCCTTGGTTCCGTCACTCTCGAGCCACAGGACATCGTGCGGGAGATTGGCGGCACCGCTCATCAGGCCTGGGTTGCGATTGAGGGGCAATTCCTTGGCAACCACGAGGCATGTGCTCTCCAGTTGGACGCCGCCTTCCACACCTTCGCCCAGGGAGATCTCTCCGTCTCGGAGTACTATCGTCGCATGAAGGGGATGGCAGATTCCTTTCGTGACCTCGAAGAGCCTGTTGCGGATTGTAAGACCCTTTCCTACACATATGTTTCTCAGGAACCATACAAGAATAGAACACTACAATGAAAATATGAAATCGTAGAAGAAAGTTAGGAAAATATTTTCCTCAACATTTAATTTAGTCAAACTATTTAGTTTGTTAGTTCTGAAACCAAACTAAGCAAGGGTGTAGAGAAATGTGAGTACTTAAGTTTCACAACAAATTAATAAATAATTGTGATAGTTTCCATTCATGAATCTGTGGCTCTAAACTCAATTCATAATAATCTAAAGAAGGTTGTATACATGGAATACCCAATACTTCCACATACATTTAGTATCCTGACAATAAATTACTACGTATGCAGATATACATAATAATATAGAAAGAACAGTTCCAGGTCTTAAGCCTCCTGAGTCCTGACAGCACATTAAGCAGACCAGAGAGTAACATTCAAAGTTGCCCCTCTCCTTAAATATGCAATGCATTTAACATATGTCAAGAACATTCAGAGATTAATTGTTGCATTACCTTTATTTCATGTGCACACCCTGATTTACAGTTAAATAATGAGGGTTTCTCGTGTTAGCTAACTACTGCTAAATTACACTATATCTATAAGGACAAGCAGAAAGAAGGGGATATTGGAGGATGTCGGTTGATAACTGATAAGACAAGATTTTGTTTCAGACCTGAAGAACCCCAATGCTTAGCAGTGTCTCCAAGCAAAACAGCGCAAACCCCACAAAATAAAAGATCTGCAAGAAAAAAAACATCAGTTCTTAATTTCCTACTAGTTGATATCTTAAAAAATTGCAGGGAAAGTTATCCAGGTGATTTGGAATGGAACAAGATAATCCAACTCACCCCAATTATCACATGCTCAGAGAAGGTGTCAATTGCAGCCAATATTCCCCTGATGAACAAGAGGAAACCAATATAATATATTATTGTTATCTCAGAAGTGGAAGGCATGAAAAAATATCAAGAATGAGCTCTAGATTTTCAGAAGTTATCCGCTCAATAGTAAATACCAATTAACTGCATATTAATTAGTAAACACTTGATCACTATATATAAAATAGTGGCAACTTACGTTAATGATTTTCCATGAAACACAATTGGTGGGGCAATTGCAGCAATAATGCAGAAACCAATGTGGATCTGTACCAAAAATCAATGGAAAGAAGATGATACAAACAATCTATATGATAAGTGGTAACTTCAACTTTAGCAGTAGATGTCATGTCAAGAATACATAAAAAAACAGTTTTCAGATATATCTTACCAGGTAACAAAGGAAAAACCATCCAAAACTGAATGCGCTGTTAGTCCTGTTTAACAAGTTAACGAGTGTGTCAAATATAACAACAAGACATGATTTATACAGCACAATGCATGGTTCAGAAACACTAAAATGTCTTATACAAGTTACAACAGCTGAGTGGTGCAGGTTTGCATAAACGTTTGTGCAAATGAGATACGCTATTTCTAAAATGCACTGGTGGAAATAAGCAAGAGAACTGTAGTAAAATACACTGACAAAAATATACCACTTTGTACAATACGCTGGTGCAAAGAAGCATTAGAACTGTTAGCAAGATGCAATACCAAAAATATAAAACTTTGAAAAATTCATTAACAGAAAGAGCATAAAGCAGAAACTATATACCTCATAGCACGATAGAGGGGCCTATACCACATCAAGTATGACAGGGGAATTCCAAGCAATGCATAGATAGTGGCAAGGAAAAACAGCTTCGAATCTACATGCATAAGACACCAACCATTAAGCATGAGACCGTGTACAAAAACATAATGGCATTTATAGTAATCCATGCAACCCACCTCCCTCCTTGATCCAGCAGACTATGACCGCGATGAAGTTCCATGAGAGGCAAAGAATGATACCTATAAATAAAAATAACACAAATGGGATATACTAGCTGCCTTTGTAATGCATCATATCGACCACCATAATTGATTGATCCAACTCCTCTCACTAGATAAGCAAACAATGTGCTACTGCTAAACAATTGATGTAGCAAAACTGCACTATCAGTGAACCATCTACACGTACCAAGCCAGTTTGCAAATGCCAGATACTGCAACTTCTGCAAATTGGCTGGTATCTCATTGGCGATGTCATGGTGGATGATCGGGAAGAATGGTGGCCAGTTCTTCTCCTCCATTGGCACTCCAGCTGTGTCAAGAAAAAGAGGCAAATGAGCATTAAGCACACTCCTCTATCATATACTCTATCAACCGAACAGGAGGCACCATTCTTCAGTGCTTCCTCCCTCCTTTTGATATCCTGCAACCAAAAGACAACTACAATGATACACTACCGAATCAAGCAGCATTGCAAAAGTTCGAAGGTGGAACGGAACGCAAACCCCACCGCCTCGCGCCGCTTCAGATCCGATTCCCACGATGAGAGCTCCCTGGCCTTGCTCTTGGAGTCCTGTGCAGCGTGCCGGCACCAAGAGGCCAAAACCCTCAGATTTGTATAAGAGAACGACGAGGGAAACACCAAGGGTCACTAGCACGTAAAGCATCTTACGCCCATGGTGTCCAGCGGGACATCGACGGTGGCGTCCCCCCTGCCGCCGCCGAAGCCGGCGGGCTCCGTGGGGCGGAACCCGTACTGCCGCTTGGCACCTCCGCCCCCGCCATTCTGCACCGCCACACACACGCCTCATCAGAGACATCACGGAAAATTTCCAGATCTAACAAACCACCACTCCACAGCCAGGGCAGGAAGCAGGCAAACTTCCACCGGCAGAGAGGAGCGCGCCAGGGAGAAGGGTCGGCTCACGGTGAAGGGGTTGTCGTCGGCGCTGCCCTCGTCGAAGGGGTTGGGGTCGTGATGCATGCCGCCGGCCGCCACGACGCGCCGCGCCTCGCCGCGAGTGGAGGAGGAGGAGGAGACGGCGGGGAAAGCGGCGAGTGGTGGGCGCCAGGTGGGGCTTGGCTTGGACTCGTGTCGCTTCCAGTTCAAGCGGTTTCTCTCACGCTTCCTACCACAGTACCACCACCATTCGACGCCATTTTCACGTGAAGCTAGAAGGCGACGTGACTGAAGTAGATTTTTTTAAAAAATAATATATTTTCTAAAATAAATTTCAAATCTGTTATACTTCTAAAAATTGTAAAACTAATATATATTTTAAGTGCCGATTTAGGAATCCAATCTCTAGATTGGAACTTCTTCGATCGATCTAAACTAATCTAGTAGTCTGTTGGTATTTTATCTGTCGACAGAGTGCTGGAGCCATCTGAAATGCCCGATCAAACTAGATCGACAATTTATCGGACGATAGAAAGCTAATTTAAAAAATTTAAAAAGCAGATTTGAAATTTATTTTTAAAAACGTATTATTTAAAAAATATCACGTGGATTCCACGTTCCAACGCGCTTCGTCGCGGCGCGCACCCCGGGGAGACCACGGCCCATTATCCAGCCCATTTTGCACAACAAAAAACGACCCATTTCACTTGGATTTTGCAAAAAAAAGACGAACCAGATTTGGGCCCATGAGTACATATGTTTTTTTTTCTGATAATTTGGCTTTTAGAACGGTACGGTGTGTTTGGTTCAACTTTTATAACCATTACCTAATTTTGAAAAAATGATAATTTGCCACTTTCAACATATGCACTTTGATTATGATGTCACTTCTGAGACTGACATGTAGGACCACCTGAGTCAATGACAGTAGGCCCGGATGGCAAAAATGTGAAGTCATTTCAATCTCAAAGTGGCAAATTCTAAAACCTCTCACCTATTTTTGGGTTAGAAAGTTTAAAGCTGGATTAAATATGTATTGGATGAAACTATTTTTTCTAACTGTAGCAGTGTCTTGGTAGCACAAAATAAAAGTTAGCAATCCCCTAAATTCCATAAATTCACAGTTTATGTTGCCCAATTCCTTCATCAGTTCACATGAACTTATTATATTTGCTGATAATTGATCGATATTTTCTATTGTTAAGTTTGATAGAATGGCTATACCGCATATCTACGACTGCTCTAGTCAAACAACTCCACGGTTTTTTCATAGCTTAGCTTGTAACTCACACTAATTTTTCGCGACTCAAAACTTATAACAATGTTTTTTAAACGTATGGATCTCAACCACATGCACAATAAACTAGATACGCAAGTTTGTGTTTGACTTTTCTCACCGAGTCAAAATGTTTCCGCGTTAGAGGAGCTTAGCTCAGACCTGAAATTAGGGGTGTAATAATAATGTAATCCATGAAATCATATCCAAATGCCTCCCAATAGAAGCAAAGGCTCTTCTTCTACTAGTTATATCATTTTAATCTAGGCCATGCATGTACATGCATGTGCCAGCTTGGATCACATGCCTGCCTCGCACGCTTCCCCAAGCTTATCACAAGGCGCCCAAACTTGAGCTCTTCAGCAGTGTGTTTTGTGTCGTTTACATACGTTATCACACACACACACACAAATTAACACACGTACATACACGCTTTCGAAGATGGACAAGGAAAGTTAATTTGGAGCTGGCTAAATCTATGTTTATAATCCAACTTATAAAAAAATAAGTTTATGTTAGTTTGGAATTATAATAATCCAGTTTATAGAAAAAATAAGTTATAATATAACTTATTGAATTGTTATAATCTATACTTTGAATTATAATAAACTAAGATAATAAACTGATTTGTTTATTTTAGCTTATAAAAATAAGCTAAATTACTATAATCTATGCACTAAGCTAGCTTACGGTGTTCCGGCGTGTAATTTTCCCTTTAATTAGATTATGATCCATGCATATGCTAGCTAGTTGATCTTGTGGTGTGGGAAAATTAGTAATATTATATTGTTAATTATTTGGCAACTTTTATATTTACATCCAAATAAGTGTGGACGATTCATCAAACAGACATAATTAAATAAGATGATATATTACCTCCTAAGTCTCTCATAATTATTATATTTTTGGAAACCCAAATATATATATATATATATATGCTATCCTACACCACGGGTGTAGCATAACTATTCTACCGAGAAATCTACTACTGAAAAAATAGTACTCAATTGCTATTCTACTGAGAAAATCCACTACTGAAAGTAGTCGGTGTAGAATAGCTATTCTACACACATAGTGTAGAATAGCTATTCTACACACATAGTGTAAAATAATAGCGCTACCATATATATATATATATATTAGTAGTAGTTATTTTATTTTAAAAGATTTAGCAGATGGATTTTGCTTCTACTATACCGATTTAATTAAGGAAACAGGTCCATTATTGGAAAATGATAATATGGTAATAGTGTTAAACATATATATATATATGTGTATGTAAATGCTATCCTACACTACGAGTGTAGAATAACTATTCTACCAAGAAATCTAATACTGAAAAAAAGTAGTACTCAATTGTTATTCTACTGAGAAAATCTACTACTGAAAGTAGTCGGTGTAGAATAGTTATTTTACACACATGGTGTAGAATAACGTTTCCGTGTATATATATTGTGTAAATTTTTTATTTTCAGAAAAATCGAGACCTAGATTTATTATAACACTTACATCAGAGCCTAATTAATTCCAATTAGGAGTATAGTAATATGGTCAATCTGGTGACACATGCTTTCCTGCCTCTTAGTAGGGAGCCCTAGCTAGCTAATTAAGCTAGGTAGGTAATCGAGATCCAAACTTACTTCTAGAACAGTAGCAAGTGGCTACACATAGTACTGCAGTGTACTATGCTTCTATAGAACGCATTTGTGCAAGGATAATTAATATTAGCAGGTCTTGCCTGTAATTAAGTGCCTGTAACCCCACACAGAGAGGTAGGTGACACGTGCTGGCTGCACTAATTAACATTGGATTGAGCTGCATTTTAAATTTACTACTCCAAATTGAACTATCATATGTATGCACACACATGTATGTATGTATGTATGTATATATATATATATACCGCGTAGTAGGCTAGGTATATTTAGCTATATATGTACCATACAGCCTATATGAATGTAGATGTATCACTTAAGTTTAATATAGCTCACTACCGGAAACTTAAAGTTCGCCGAGTGTCCCATGATTTGCCGAGTGCAATATCTCGGGCACTCGGCAAAGCATAATTTGCCGAGTGTTTTTTTAAAAACACTCGGCGAACTTTAAACACTCGGCGAATCAATTCTTTGCCGAGTGCCTCCACAAAAATACACTCGGTAAAGCTGTAGAGTAACGGCCGTTCCGACGGCGTGTTCGAGCGGATAAATTTTTTTTTCCGCCTTTGCCGAGTGTTTTTTCAGAAAACACTCGGCAAATACAGTGTTTTGCCGAGTGTATTCTGAAAAAAACACTCGGCAAAGGCGAAATAGTATTTATTTTGTGTAAAACGTTGTTTCGAGCCTATTTGATGTTTGCAATTTGTTTTTAGATTGAATTTTTTTATACAATCAAAATGCAACATATCTTATATAATTTAAAATTTTGGTATTTTTCTGGATCAGTTTACTATTTTTAATCTATTAAGTGTGTTTTTAGGATTTAAATTGAAATAAGTGAAATTTGAACTGCAAGTGCCTAAAATAATTATCAAAAAATTATAGAAAATCATATTAATGTTTTTGAGTCTATTTTTACTTATTATATAATAAATTTAAATATATTACTAAAAATATAGGTTACGACACTCAATCGGCAACATGGTGTTTTGTAGTTTTTTAATTCTAAAAACATCAAGTGAAGTCTAAAAAAGACGAAACTTGCCAAGGTGTTATGTTATGATACATATATACTTTGATAAAAATTTAAAAAAATAGAGAATTTTTTCATGTAGGATGTTAAGAAAGCGGAGATTTTACGAATATGAATTAGGTTTTAGAGAAGAAATGAGGAAGGTTTGTAAGCAAATTGTAGTTAAATTCTCGTTTGAATTCTAAAATTTTTATACAATCAAAATACAACATAACTTATCTAATTTAAAATTTTGGTATTTTTCTAGGTCAGTTTACTATTTTTAATTCATTAAGTGTGTTTTTAGGATTTAAATTGAAATAAGTGAAATTTGAACTGCAAGTGCCTAAAATAATTATCAAAAAATTATAAAAAAAATAATATTCATGTTTTTGAGTCTGTTTTTACTTATTATATAATAAATTTAAAGATATTATTAAAAATATAGGTTATGACACTCAATCGGCAACATGGTGTTTTATAGTTTTTTAATTCTAAAAACATTAAGTGAAGTCTAAAAAAGACGAAACTTGTCACGATGTTATGTTATGATACATATATACTTTGATAAAAATTTTAAAAAAAATTAGAGAATTGTTTCATGTAGGATGTTAAGAAAGCGGAGATTTTCCGAATATGAATTAAGTTTTAGAGAAGGAATGAGGAATGTTTGTAAGCAAATTATAGTTAAATTCTCGTTTGAATTCAAAAATTTTTATACAATTAAAATATAACATAACTTATCTAATTCAAAATTTTGGTATTTTTCTGGGTCAGTTTACTATTTTTAATTCATTAAGTGTGTTTTTAGGATTTAAATTGAAATAAGTGAAATTTGAACTACAAGTGTCTGAAATAATTATCAAAAAAATTATATAAAAATAATATTCATGTTACTGAATCTATTTTTAGTCATTAATGAAAAGATTTTTAGCCCAAATAAAAACTATTTGCCCAAATAAAAACTATTTGTCCAAATAAAAACTATTTGCCGAGTGTCATATCTGAGACATTCGGCAAACGTGGGCGCCAAATTTTTTTTCCCTGCGCGCGCGGCTTGACCAAAATTTGGAATATTCCCGCCTAATCTGGAAAGAGTGGACGCCATTTTTTCATTTGCTTTAAATCCACCTCTCTTCTCAGCTTTTCTTCCATCCTTTCTCTTCCCTACTCCACTGTCGTCCATGCCTTGTCGCCGTTGCCTCGTCGTGGTCGTCTCGTCACCATCCTCGCCTCGTCGCCGTCTGTTCGTCGTCGTCCCTTCATCGTCGTCGCCTCGTCGCCGTCCCTACCTTGTCGCGACGCCGCCTTCGTCGCCGTCCTCGTCGTCGTCCCGTCCTCGTCGCCGTTCTTGCCTCACCATGCCACCCGTCCTCGTCGTGTTCGTCGCCATGCCGTGCGGCCGTCGCCGCGCCGTGCACGCCGTGCGGCCGTCGCCCCGCCGTGCACGCCGTGCGGCCGTCGCTGTCCACATCTCATCATGGCGCCCGTCCTCGTCGCTCCCTGCCGCGTGCGCCGCGCGGCCATCATCGTGTCGTGCACGCCACATGGCTCTTCTCTCCACGTCGTGCCCACCGCGTGGCCATCGGCGGGCCATGCACGCCGCACGTCCCTCCTCTCCGTGTGGCCGTTGCCGCACCGTCCATGCCTCGTGTCCCTCCTCTCAGTGCCGTGCTACCGCGCAGCCGTCCTCGTCGCGCCCTGCCATGCGCGCTGCGCCGCGCCGCGAGCTCTAAGCCCCCTCCGCGACACGCCATGCCCTCCAGATGTTCGATTAAATGTGTGTACAGGACGTCTATCCTGTGCTGCACATTTTTTGTTTTTTTTTTATTTTCGGTTTTTTTTCTTTGCCGAGTGTCAAACCTTCAACACTCGGCAAATGATCCGTCATATCTGTTTGCCTACCGTGAAGTTACTTTTTTTTGCCGAGTGCGTGTATAGCACTCGGTGAACCCTTCGCCGAGTGCCTACAAAAAAACACTCGGCGAATCCCGCTATGCCGACATCAGATTTGCCGTGTACCCTTCGCCGAATGTAGCACTCGGCAAATTTTTCGCCGAGTGCAAAAGAGACTTTACCGAGTGCCTAGGGCACTCGGCAAATGTCTGTTCTCCCGTAGTGGCTCTAGGTTATATATAGCAAAGTTCTAGCTTGATAGCTCAACTTAATTTGATATATTTTGGCCAAAAGTACGAGCTAGCTTATCTCGATCACCGATTTTAATATACATTATCATGGATCTTAACTATCCCCATTTGCGCGGAGCTAGCGGTAAAACAGTAAAACGGGGTGACATAATTAGTTACTGTTAACTCTCGTGATTCTTCTCCTAATTAAAACACTATCTATAACAAAACCTGTTATAAGCAGCACTTTTTCGGTGTCAGTATTGGTTATATATAAGCTAATATATACTAAGGACTTGTTTAGATGACTATTGCTTTAGTTTAGTTCATAAGTCGCTAAAAGGTGACATGTACATCATGTACCCTCATTTATGACTATTTAGGCGGACGAAAAAAGTAAGGGTAACAATGATTAATGATAATGTGATCATTGTATAATATTTAGTTTTTACTTCCAAACAAAGGACTAAATTTTAGTCCCTACTAAATACGCAAGTTTTAGTCCCTAAAATAATCTAAATAGAAATAGGTAACATTAAGTTTTTGAATAATTAAAACAAGACTAATGCCATGTTTGGATGAACTTGCTTACTTTTAGGGACTAAAACTTGCCTATTTTTGTATGAACTAAAATTTAATCTTCTTCTTTGGATGTAGGAACTAAACATCATTTAATGAGGGGTTCATAAATGAAGATAGAGTGTACATGATACTTTTAGTCTCTATAAGCAATTTTCAAGGGACTAATAAACTAAACTTTAGGGACTAAAGTTTAATCCCCATAAGCAATGTTGTTTGAGATTTTAGGGACTAAATGAGACTAAACTTTAGGCCATGTTTGGATGACTTTGCTTATTTTTAGGGACTAAAATTTGCTTATTTTTGTATGAACTAAAGTTTAGTCTTTTGCTTAGATGTAGGAACTAAACATCATTTAATGAAGCATTTATAAATGAGAATAGAGTATGCACGATATTTTTAGTCCTTATAAGCAACTTACAAGGGACTAATACTGGACTAAACTTTAGGGACTAAATTTTAATCCCCATAAGTAATATTGTTTGAAATTTTAGGAACTAAATGAGACTAAACTTTAATCTCTAAAAATAAGCAACTACAATCAAACGCACCTTAGTCCCTAAAAATAATTTTTAGGGACCCCAAATCCAAACACGTTTGCCCTAATTAGCGCATCCGGGCGACAACAATTAATGATTTCATGGGCAGGTACGCCACAAACTCTCTCAAACTCAGTGAACCAAAACATTAACAATTGGCACGTAATTAATTCTCGATCGATGCGTGCGTGCGTGCGTACGCTGCGCGTGCAGCCGCAGGCCGGGCTCTGCACCTGCAAGCCGGCACAGAACGCGCTGCGGCGCAAATCATATCAAATCGATCGATCGATCGATCGACACGATGCTCTCTCACTGCGACACACCTTGCACGACTCCCCGTACGCGTGTGCATGCATTGCAAGCACAGGCATGTGATACCACTCTGCAGTGTACCGATCACACGGTCGAGGGGTCGACTCCACACGGTTAACAAAACCGTAAGTGTCCGGCAACCACAGTTACCGGTAACCACGGTTAAGTGTTACCGCTCGAATATACGCTTGTGGTCGGTACGGTTTCATTTAAAATTGAAAAAATGAAAGAAAAAAGAGATCGAGATAAAATCAATACTAAAAATAATAAGTAAATTAATATGATTTTTGGCGAAATTAATTTTAGAAAATATTGAAAATCACAAAGTTATAACACAAGTAAGATGAACAAATATATAAAATATAAAAATAATTCATTTTTCAATCTTGTTCACTCGTTATTGTTTGATTCAATTCTTTGCATGCATGTTTCTTGGATTAATGTTATATGTTTGATCAAATAAAATATTATACTTAATGAGTACAAAACAAACATTATTACTTCATGTGGTTTGCAATTAATGTCTATAGAGGAATATAATGTCGTTTATAACCAATTGAATCAACAAAGATAAGTTAGAAATGTTAGGATAAGATCTCGGAGGAGAGGGGGCCGAATCCCTCTCCTCCATGCGCGCTCAGCTAGGACCCCTAACAAACTACCTCCTGGTCTCACTCGCGCTCTGATCGGGGGCGCCCCAACCAACTCATGGTTGAGGGGCCCCTGCCGCTAGCGCAAAATATAAGGGGGAGGGCTCAGGATGCAAAGGGTATCCTTGCACGCCTTTACAGATGATTATTCGCGCTATGGTTATATTTATCCAATTAAAGAACGATCAGAAGCCTTGGATAAATTTAAGATATTTAAGATAGTGAGATCTGACCGTGGAGGGGAGTACTACGATCGTCATACCCCGTATGGCCAAGTTCCTGGACCTTTTGCGAGGTTTCTACAGGAAAATGGTATAGTCGCCCAGTATTCTACACCGGGCGAACCATAGCAAAATGGAGTGGCAGAAAGGCGCAATCGCACCTTAATGGACATGGTAAGAAGCATGTTAAGTTATTCCACTCTACCGGTTGGTTTATGGATGGAGGCATTAAAAACCGCCATTCACATTCTTAATCGGGTTCCGAGTAAGTCGGTGCCCAAGACACCGTATGAGTTATGGACTGGGCGAGAACCCTCTCTAAATTATTTTAGAGTATGGGGATGTCCAGCTGAAGCTAAAGTATTTAACCCAAATATTGGTAAATTAGATCCTAAGACAGTGAGTTGTCATTTTATTGGCTACCCAGATAAGTCTAAGGGTTTCCCTTTCTATTGTCCTGGTAGACATACCAAGTTTGTAGAAACGAGACACGCAGTCTTTTTAGAAGACGCTATGATCAGGGGGAGCACGGTATTAAGAGAAATTAGCCTTGAAGAGAAGCGGGTCTGTGCACCTACTCCTATGATTCAAGAGCCAATTCTCCATATACCTGCGATAGCACCTATTAGTCCAGCACCTGAAGTTGGACCTTCATTAGCGACATCTGTTGTTCATGAGGAACCTGTTATTCAGGAGCCTGTAGTTCCAGTTGTTGCTAATGAAGAACAAGAAGAACAACCCCCTGTGTTAGAAAATAATGTGCCAGTTGAGGAGGACATCATAGAAAATGATGTACCAATTCAAGAAGACATTAGAAATGATGATATCCCAGTTCAAGGGAACGTTAGGAGATCACAAAGAGTAAGAAGATCAGCTATTCCTGATGACTATGAGGTTTATATGAGTGAAGAAATTCAAATGGAGGGCGATCCCGCCTCTTTTGAAGAAGCTATGAGAGGTCCTCACTCTTCTAAGTGGCTTGAGGCCATGGAGGATGAGATGAGGTCTATGAATACCAACAATGTCTGGAAATTAGAAGAAATTCCTAAAGGAGCCAAAACAGTAGGCTGCAAATGGGTCTACAAGGTCAAACGTGACTCCCAAGGGAATATTGAAAGATTTAATGCCAGACTTGTTGCTAAAGGCTTCACTCAAAGAGAAAGAATAGATTATAATGAGACATTTTCTCCTGTCTCATCTAAGGATTCATTTAGAATCATTATGGCCTTAGTGGCACATTATGACTTAGAGCTACATCAGATAGATGTAAAGATGGCATTTCTCAATGGGGATCTAAATGAGAATGTCTATATGGCACAACCCAAGGGTTTTGTCATAAAAGGGAAAAAAATTGGGATGCCATTTAACTAAGGCCATTTATGGTCTTAAACAGGCCTCTAGGCAGTGGTATCTCAAATTTGATGAGACAATTAGAAAGTTTGGGTTTAAAGAGAATGAAGAGGACAATTGCATTTATGCTAAGTTCAAGAATGGGAAATTTATTTTCCTAGTCTTGTATGTGGATGACATCCTATTAGCAAGTAGCGATGTTAATCTACTATTAGAAACTAAGAAGTTTTTGTCGTCTCATTTTGATATGAAGGATCTTGGAGAAGCTTCATATGTATTAGGAATTAAGATTCTTCGAGATAGAACTAAGGGGGTATTAGGATTATCACAGAAGGCATACTTAGAGAAAATACTGAGAAAATATAGTATGCACTACTGTAAGCCTTCGCCTGCTCCGATAGTCAAGGGTGATAAGTTTGGAAACTTTCAATGTCCCAGGAACCAATATGAGATCGATCAAATGAAGTTGGTTCCATATGCTTCTGCTGTCGGAAGCCTAATGTATGCTCAAGTATGTACTCGCCCTGACTTAGCTTTTGCCACCGGGATGCTTGGCAGATATCAGAAAAATCCAGGCATAGATCACTGGAAAGGAGTTAAGAAAGCTTTGCGATATGTGCAAGACACAAAAGGCCTCATGCTAACATATGAGAGAAAAAATAACCTTGAAATAGTAGGTTATTCAGACTCAGATTTTGCGGGATGTGTGGATACCGAGAAGTCCACATCAGATTATATATTCACACTCGCAAAAGGAGCTGTGTCGTGGAAAAGCTCCAAACAAACTACCTCCTGGTCTCACTCGCGCCCTGATCGGGGGCGCCCCAACCAACTCATGGTTGAGGGGCCCCTGCCGCTAGCGCAAAATATAAGGGGGAGGGCTCAGGATGCAAAGGGTATCCTTGCACGCCCAAACTCCTCCCCTACATCCCTACAGACCCGATCTAACATTTGCGCTAAGCGGTGGGAATCCTCCCTCGCCGCCCCCTCCGATATGGCGTCCTCCTCGTCGACTCCGGCCCCCTCCGGTGAAGGTACACAACCCCTTACCCTCTCTATTTATGCCTAAGACCTATGCCATGTTCACTTAGACTTAGCCTAACCCTGCTAGACCTAGCCTAGTGATTCTAATCTAGTCTATCAAGAAATACTCAAATTATCGATTAATCATTTATATCGAAAAATATTTTTTGTGATTTTATATATTTTTTAGTTTTTCCTGAAAAATTATTTGATACTAAGGTAATCGATCCAGGTACCATGGTTGTCGAGCCGGTACCGAACCAAAGATAACCAAAGTGTGTACCACAATAATCGAACTACCTATCACGGTAACCGAATTTGAAACCATTTCGCAAACTGATTTGAATTCATATTTTGGAATAAAAATTTGATCAAATTTTTTCAATAACCGGTTACTGTGGTATCTCAAACTAGAACCGTATCCAGTCCCAAAACAATTTTGTTAATCCTGTGGTCGAGTTGATAGATGGCGAAGACGCATGCAATGCAAATTGATGCAAGACTGCCAGATGATCGAGTACATACTTGTACGCGGTTCTGAACAATTTTGATATAATAGCTATATATACTAGCTGAGTTCATCAGATCTCAACCAAGTGGGTGGAGTGTATATCATATGACGCAAGTATGAGCTGCTGGGATTCTCTGGTTGTGACTTGTGACCGTATGCATATGCATCATTATGCATGCAAGAGGGAATGAGAAGCATCGTACGTCCTGTACCATGTGACAGAGGGCATATATATATATATATATATTCAAGTTCAACATGTAGTTAAGACAGGACCCCTCTCCTGATCACTACCCTTGGTCTTTGGGCCTGTTTATTTTTTTTCTAATAGTTAGAGATTTCTGATAGCTGGATAGTGTGAGAGTCGGTTTGTTTCAGTTTCTAGCAGAAAAAAATCTCTGTAGCTAGCTAGTCTGAATAGCTCGATAGTCAGAGTATCTCTAACTGATTAGAATCTGAATGAGTTGGTGTTTTCTGGCTTCTAAATTCTAATTCATTTCTAGATTCTACAGCTACTGATTCTTACCATCTAAGTCTATAATATGGACCATTTGTTTCACTTTTTATTCTAGAAATAACTCCCACTGCTAAAAGCTAAAACATACAAACAAACATTAAGTATCTAGCTAGCGAGAATTTGGAGAAGTTGATGTTTTTCAGCTTCTAGATTCTAGTCCATTTATAAATTCTATAACTACCGTTTCTCACAATCTGAGTACAGAATCTGAACCGTTTATTTCAACTTCAAATTTTATAAGTAGTTTTTTCTATGAAAAACTGAAACAAGTAGATCTTTTTGTTCGCAAGTGAGATATAGGGATTGTTTGGTTCTCAGCCAAACTTTACCATACCTAATAAGGTTAGACAAGTTTGACTACATTGATAGTTATTTACTTGTTACCATAAACTGTGGCAAGATTCTCTTTGGTCTCACATGTCAATGACTTAAAAAAGTGTGTTAAGATTCTCTCAGGCTTACTAAAGTGTGACAAAAAATTCGATAATCTCACTTTAGACGAGTGTGACAACTTTTATTAGTAAATAATAACTATCAACCCAAACATACCTGTATACCAGTGATCAGAGATGAATGCGACGGTGCCGGAGATTTTTTTAAGGCGATCGGCTGAGGCGTGAACGTGGGAGTTGGGCGTAGAATTAATGGAGCTGTGCGTGAGCCGGACAAAATCCAAAATCATATGATCGATGATGTGAAGGTTGGTGCTTGGTGGAGCTTTTTTCTAACGAACTTCGAACGGCATCGGTTACTGGGAATAGTAGCTAGCTACTCTGCTCGATCAGTACGTACACGTGCTTCTTGTAAGATAATATTGACAAATTATTACTTTATCTGTTATAAAATATAATACGAAATAATAGTTATACTCAGATAAGGATCAGGTACGGAGATATAAAAAATGATAATGGTATTATTCTTAAGTTATGAGTATATATATACATATATATATATGTATATATATATATGATATAGAAGTGGTTGGTGAAATAATAAGTAATGAAGTACTAATATAGTATATATATACTTTAAAAATAAAATATACATTTTACTAATTAATAACATTAGGTTGTTATATTTATGACAAATTGAGAGTAGTTAGAATAAAAAAATTATTTTATTAAGAGAAAGTATATTAATGTGAATTGATAGATAAAAGATAATAACTTTTAAATGTACAAGATGAGAGTGGGTATACATGTAAGGGTATGTAAGAATATAGAAATAATATATTTTTAAAACAAAATTAAAAAATATTTTGGGACACAAAAGTAGTAGATAGAATATGGGTTTGGGGATAAAATTAAAGAATAATGCTGTGTGCATTCATTGGCTCCCGGCCGCCCGGATCCATGATAATTTCTCTCATTTAAAAATAATACTAGTATAAAATTTAATGATAAAAAAATATCCAAATATGTTTATCAACTGAAAATAATTAGAAGCTAGGGTCCTTATTAATATAGTACATTTAATTTGCCTCCTTTTTTCCTAATATAATGTGCACCAATCATATTATCCATCCGTTTCACAACAGTTAATTAGAGAGGTTTTTTTTACCTTATATGAAAATGGTTATACATGCCTCCTTCGGATTGAAGACTTTTTTTAGAAAATTGGAGGAATTGAATCAAAATGAAAAATCAGTTATTTATTTGGATTGTATGAATCGTTCAAAGGAAATACACATGAAAGAAAAAATCCCTCCATATGTTAGGACATGTTTGGATCCTAGATATTAGACTTATATAATTGAATAATTGAAATTCAATTCTATGAGATAGATAGACTGCTTATATCATTTTTGAATTAGAATTATAAAATTATATCTAGAATTCAACCTATAATTCACAGTTCAGTTCAATTCCTCTTCAATAAAAAATAATTGACTAGAATCCTTATCTCTCCTCCCATCTTAGATGAACTTATATGGAGATGATGATGTTTTTCTTGTAATAATGGAATTAATTTCATGGTTTGATCACCCAAATAAGTTTCAGAATTAGTTCTTATATTTTAATTCTATGGAATGTACAAACAAAAATATTAGATTTTAATTGAATTCCACTCTCCATTATTATCTCTATAATAATTCAATGTCTAGTATTTTGAGAAATTTACGTGATTTTATTTCCTATAGTATACAACAAATCAGGACATATCAATCATGTATTTTTGAAATCTGGCCTCCATTCCAAATAAGCCCTCAAGAAAATGAAGTACTGGCTATGGGGGAACAAGTGAATTGAATGGAATTGAAAGGGAAAAATAGTTATGAGAGAAAAAAATCAATCAATGGTCTGATGTCAATGAACAAATCCAAAATTAAATATGTTAGCAACTTGCAAGTGCCAAAACAGTAATGGATAATATAATCTCAGTTTTTGCATATCAGGACAAGACATACCTTTGCGATAGTCTAAAGGGACCAAGCTAAGACCGATTAATGTATACCTCAACACGCCACGAAGATCGAAAGTTAGTAGCCTAAGCTAAGCTTAGCTTGCTAATAAAGTTACGACTATGCTTAATACCAAGATTATATTCTAAACAAATACAAGAGCAGGTATAGATATATGAGCTCAAGGTAGCTAGCTAGCATTCGATCTAGAACAAGCTAGCGAAAGGTAGAGGTGTTATCTTGTCTTAATTTATTATTGAAGTACCATTCGCTATTTATCTTGTAAGCTATATATGTCCTCCAATTTTGGTCTCGATTCTTGTGTAGTCATGAATATAAAATAAGGGTCAGATTGTTGGCACATCTCTAGCTCCAAATATATGCTGGTGAATTTAAAATCTATACAATAAAATTAAGTGATTTAAACTTTTACTTTTTATTAGTCCAAAATAAAATTAAAATAGATGGACAAACTAATTAAATACCTATATATTAATCCACCCCCCAGATATAAGATTTCTTGGAACTGGTTTTTGCATTGACCAGTTGTGAGAAATTTTGGATCGAAAGTTGTGTCAAACAGAACCAAAGTTACCAAAGAGAACATGCTTGTAGACTTGTATTAACACTCATAAATATTAACTTGTCATTTCTAGAGGACATTAAGACGCCATGAGGTGCAAATATATAGTGTAGCCTTAGCTTCCAGTAAAAACTAGCCAAAATTAATTCATTAGCTAAGTAACACTATGAAGAAGTGAAATTAGCTAGAGAAACGACACATGATAAATAAATTAAAGCTATTATGTTAGTATCGATCAGATATATAGACAACACAATTGACCGTGCTTAAAATAGCTCATGGATTTTAAACCATGCATCCCATATATATAATATATACACACACATGGAAGCGCTATTCTACACCACGTGTGTAGAATAACTATTCTACACTGACTACGGGAGTAATACTTTTAGTAGTAGATTTTTTCAGTAGAATATAGTTATTCTACACACGTGGTGTAGGATAACATTATATATATATATATATATATATATATATAGAGAGAGAGAGTTGTGAGCTACCCAAATGAGTACAGCAAGCAATATAATGAACGGTTATATTGCAAATATAATCTCCATATATACCTTTTTTAATTTATAAAATGAGGTGTCATTTATTCATCAATTAAATATTTTAGCCACTGATCATATATAGGATTAGTGGGATTGTTAATTTAACACACATATATATACTATATAGCGCTTAGTCATAAATGGGCTGTCGTTCATATCTTCATTTGATCAGATCAGATCCTGACTAAAAAATGGCCACCCTTTGATCGATGGGGAGATCGATTCTCCAGCCATTAATTAAAACAGATCACAATTAATCGCAGCATATGACACTCAAGAACACATGTATTACATCTAGACTACCGTACCCTATCCCCATTTGTTTAAGTCACTCATTTGAAAACTGTGAAGGGGCCGGGTCAGTAATATTAATTTCTAATGTGTGTGTCATGTCCTGACAGGCATGCTGCCTGCCTGCCCTCAGCTCGATCGATCGATTCCAAAATGCAGCGACAGTTCTTCTCCGTGACTAACTCCAAAACAATTCTTCCTAGCGCTTAATTAATTTGTGAAAACAAAGAATTGGACAGCTGATTAGCATCTGCTTTAATTGGACAGTACTACTCTAATGCAAATCAAGAAGTCAATCCGATCGAGTTGAGTATATGTGAGTTAGTACAAATTAGTATATAGTGATTAGTGTGAGACCATTGGCTTGCATAGTTTGGCACATGGCACAATTTGGAATCTTCTGAGGGGATCGAGCTACCAGAGAAGGAGAGAGATTGAGGTTAAAAGAAACCCTAAACTTCACAATGCGTAGTTGTCAGTGGAAAAGAAACATTAGTGCACATACCTCAAAAAATACTAGCTAGCTCCTTGCTTGTATGTGTGTGTGGTTAAGTGACACGACTTGATCTTTGGCCCTTGACTACTCAACTCTAGTATTGAGCCAAGTCAAACTGATCGATCGATCGATCAGTTTCTTAATCATTTTACCAGGATATATATATGCCAAGATAACAAACAGCACACATTCTGCTGGCCAAGCTAGGTAAAATTAAAAGAGAGAGACGTTGTGTTGAATATGGTTTGACTATAGCTCGTATACATATGTTAAAACTCTATCTCCAGTGTTAAATTATTTTTCTATAACTGCTGTCTACCGATGCACACGTTGTTTAATTGGATATAGTACCACTGAATCAGCAATTAATTATGCCTTTAGACCATAGTTGTAACATTTGTTTTGGCTTAGTTGGAATTAGATCTACTGATCAATGCATGCTACTTGGTACAATTAGAGAACAATACGCAAACAAGTCCTGAATATATTTAATTTCTATGTAGCTAGCATATATGCATGCATGAGTCATCAAGTATATATGCATTTCTAGCCATATATGCGCCTGTTCAAAGGTACACGACGACTGTGCTGACGAACAAGCAAGCTCGATCATATGCTAGCTATAGTTATATATATATTAGCAGACTCGATCGATCAGCTTCAGCATATATATATTTTAATTAATAAATACCCGATGCAGGAAGAGATAATGTCGAACTCTATCACCCCATCAGTTAAGCAAGTCGTTTGCGCCAAAATTGCCTTCAAATTAATATGGATACCGGATCTTCTGAGCGCCCAATTCAAATCAACAAGAACTTAATTATTGGCATATTTGGCGACGGTTCAAATTTTGGATTCAGATTTTGAGAATCAGTAATTATATAATATAGAAATGAATTAGAATCCAAAAATTTGAAAACATCGGTTTCTCTAGCTTCAGGTTGTGGCCAGCTAGATATTGCATTTGGGCTGATCTATCATTCCAGTTTGATTATAAATAAACGTTCACCAATAATATTAAGTCCGGCCGGCCGCATGCGATCCCATGTCCAAGATGTCATAAGATTCAAAGAAACTTCCTACAGAAAGCAACTCTCATTTGTTTAATCTCTGCAGCATCACCTTCAAGAACCCACTTGCTGTTGATCCATAAACAATGCAGAATCATATCATCACACATTAATCAATTAGCAAGGAGCAAGCTTAGCTCTAGCTCTGTGTGAATTGATAGATTCCAAATGGCCATAATCTATGTGCTTATTAATCGATCGCAGTGGGATATGTCTGAATAATAGTTGCTCAGCAAAAGGAATCTGCGGATATGCATGTGTGCATCATTAGTTCTGCATTCGCAGTTCATGCTGCCGTCATATATAATTGAATAAATGCAAGTGTAACTAGTATAATATGTACTCCCTCCCTTTCATAATATATCGGATTTGTTATTTTATAGCACAATAAATCTAGACAGTGCACTACATACCACATAAATGGTATTTAGTAACGGAGCTTTACTAACGGATCAATGACGTGCGTCAATAATACACTTGTAGTGATAGACTGTTTTACATGTCAGTAATACTGTATTATTAGTGATGAGTCGAAGTCTGACCCATCATTAAAGATGGGGCACTCCCAATAGTGATGGGCCACAGTACGACCAACCACTAAAAATTGCTCCTATAGTGACGAGTTATGTTGCCACCCGTCACTAAAGAGGGACACTCCCATTGGTGACGGGTCGTAGTACTACTTGGCACTAGTGGATATGATCTTTAGTGATGTATGCTATTTTACCCGCATCACTAAAGTACCCACAACCCTAAGGCCACTGTTAGTGACATCATTTTAGAGATAACTGTCACTGATGACATGTATTTAAAGACCTCAGACATTGAGCTCCACACTTATTGCTCCCACCTGCTACCAACTTCACCCTAGTCCCATATATAACTACCGACCAAAAATCCCCAGCCACTGGCCGACCGACCACACTGCAACATGTGCACGACTGATATGGTGACCCACACTATTACATGCTAGGGTGATCCTCCCACCACCGCTAGCACCAATGTCCAGTTGAAGGTATATTTTTTCTTTGATATTAATCCACCTATCATATTTTTGTATATATATGTTGAACAAAGTGAAATAATTAGTGAATTAATACCTTTAATTTGATAGTTATGATCAAATTACTTTTGTTAAAATTTTTTATGTGAGTAATTATTAGAGTCGCACAATCGATTACGTCATCTCCCGTTCGAGATTGTTGGATTATAAATATGACCGGGCAATTGGTCATATTTATAGGAAGACACTCTCGAATTGTCCATACACTTTGCATAGTCCGAGAATGTGCAGCCCGCGTAGCTAGACCACGTGGTCCCGTACAATTCCAGAGAGAGTTTAAGTTGGGTCTCCCTATTATTCTCTAAATACACAACCCTCTCGACCCCAAGTCGAGATTTGTATTTGGAGAATAGCGGGGAAATGCTACCAAAATTCTATCTAGAACCGTATGGGATCATGGGGCCCAACTACGTGAGCCGCCCGTTCCCGGATGTGATTTAGGACTTATCCTTGCTTATTAATGTCCAAAGCATACTTTAATTACATAATTCATAATCTTGGACATATATGATGATAGTTTTTTTTAATAATTTGTAGATGCCAATAACTAGGACTTGGATGTATCTTGATTGTTGTACTTGCAATGAATACTTCAGTGGGGTGAAGTATTTCTTGAGTACTGCTAGAATAGATATGGAAGCTAATGGGAAGACTGCAATGTGGTGTTCATGCTATGACTATAAGAACAAAAAGTTTTCAAATTCATAATATGTCTATGACTAATTTCTAAGACATGTATTCAAGAATGGATATCATATATGAAAAAAGCATGGTGAATGAAGAAGGATACAATGATAGTGAAATAGATCATATTTCTAGTAAAGATAAAGGTGGGGCCGATGATGAAAAATACACGAGTGACAATGATATTTTAGAAATTAATAAATATAAGTATATTTATATAGTATACAATGTTGATCATAGGGTGTGTGATGCGGAAGAACAATTTGCGTATTCTAAAGGAGAGTTTGCCCAAGTCCGAAAACTTATCCGAGACTCAAAAACACCGATCTACACTGGCTATAAAGAGAAGCACATGATCTTATACATTGTCTTGACATTGCTACAAATGAAGATGACATATGGATGATCCAATATGAGTTTTAAAGCATCATTGAAGTTGTTGAGGGACCTAGTACCAAAAGAGGATAAGGTGCCTGCCACCGTGTACGGTGTTAAGAAGATTGTATATCCTCTAGGGTTGGACATAGAGAAAATACATGCATATAGGAATGATTGTGTTATATTTTGTGGAGAGTATGCAGACCTTGACAGATGTCCAATATGTGAGACACATCGATTCAAAAATAGAAAATACAATGTTGAACTAGACGATGTGTGCAAGAGAAGGAAAGTTCTAAGGAAGGTGATATGGTATTTCCCTGTAATCTCCCGTCAAAAGTGGATGCTTGCAGATGCAAACAAGTCTAAATAACTAAGGTGGCACAAAGAGACTCATAAGAACGACTCGATGATACAACACCCAATAGATTCTGCTAAGTGGAGAATAATTACCATCACATTTCGATGGTTTGCTAACAATTGTAGGAATATTATATTTGCCATGAGTATGGGTAGCATGAACCCCTTTGGTAACACGAGCAGTGCGCATAACACATGACCATTGTTACTATCTATATATAACTAACCTTCCACCTTAGCTTTGTAAGAAGCATAAATATATGACCAGGTAAAGGATATAAATATTATACTCGACAAGTGAAAATATCCTTCCAACAATATACATGCTGTGTTGTTTGCAATGCAATGTATAATGTTGGCTACCGAATCCTAGCTTTGATTCAGAATGCAGCCTAAAAAAATATTTTTACAATATGACCATAACATTAGTAACGAGTCTAAACAAATTCTCGTCACTAAATGTTCTTAATAGTGAAGGGTGTTTGTTACCCCCTATCACTAAATGATCCCTTCAGGTCCACTCGTGTATTTTGGCATGACCCAATTTAGTGACGGGTTGCCATTGATGAGACCCGTTTCTAAAGGTTTACAATAGTGACGGGTGTAAGGTACGTACTCTCCGTCACTATAGTTTAACTTTATTAGTGATGAGTCATCATGTTCACCCATCACTAAAAGAGGTTATATCGAACGTGGCGTGGGCCTGGAGAGACTCTTTAGTGATGGGTAAATGACATGGCTTTACAAAATGATAAGAGTGATAGGATATGCCCGTCACTAATATACGTTATTATCCATTACTAAAGTGCTTTTGTGAGGTAATGGTGCCACATAGTGTTCATATTTATTGTAATATAAAATATCATATCCACTTTTATGTTATAATATTATGGGACGGAGGATGTACATGATGTATATGTATATATATATATATATGCATATTTAATCGATCAGTTAATTCTTGCTATGCGAAAATAAGTAATCTGACATGAAGTACATTTACTGAATGAGAGCAGTTCATATATGGCTCTAGCTGTACGTACTCGGGTACGTGCCTGCAGACTGAAAGCTTAATTTCAATTCAATACCTTGGGCACGCACTACCGGAAAACGTTAGTTTGCCGAGTGCCAAGATGTTTGCCGAGTGCATTTCATCGGGCACTCGGCAAACACTATTTTGCCGAGTGCCAGATGTCATGCACTCGGCAAACATCTTGGCACTCGGCAATTCCAGCTCTTTGCCGAGTGCCCTATAGGTGGCACTCGGCAAACAACCTGAAAAATTCCCCGCCCAATTTTTGGCTGACGGCGTGATGACGGAACGTGTAAATTTTTGGGTTTGCCGAGTGCCACTAACGGACACTCGGCAAACCCTAGCCTTTGCCGAGTGCCACTAGAAAAACACTCGGCAAAGATGACCCAATATTTCATGTGAAAACACATTTTGAGTCCATATCACATTTCAAAAATGTTTTGAACCTGAATTTTTTTTTACAGTCATAATTCAACATCTTTTAATCCTTGATAAATTTTCATACTTTTATGAGTGGGTTTGGTATTTTTAATAAAATATTTGTATTTCTAGGATTTACTTCCAAGTGGGTCAAATTTGAAATGCATGTACATGAAATAATGACTCAAAAATTATGGAAAAATCATATTTGTGTTCATGATTACATTTTTAATCTTTTACAACTAAATATAACTAAATATTTAAAATCTAATTTACGACACTCGACCGGCAATATGCAGGTTAATGGTTTTTTAATTATAGAAAATGTAATTGATGCCTAAAAAATATGACACTTGACATGGTGTCATTATATCATACATATATGATATGGTAAAAAATTCATAATGTTTCGACAAAGTTTTCAAATATGACCTTTAGAAATTGGACAACCTTCGAGAAGGTTTAGGAGTTTAGGGATGAAATGAGTTAGGTTTAGAAGCAAATCGATATTCAAATATTTGTTTGAACTTAAAACTTTTTGTACTACTAAAACTCAATTTATCTTATACCATGTCAAAAATTGGCATTTTTTAGAGTTACTTTGCTATTTTTGGTTAAAAAAGTTGTTTATAAGATTTTAAGTAAAAGATCCCAAATTTAAACTCTGTGTGCCTTATATTTGATTATTTGAACCTAGAAATTTTCTAGGATGAAATATTAGTGTATATTATATAATTACAAATTATGGGATTTTTTACTGTCTTTATTCTATTTTAGTTTTTTTTTAAAAAACAGTATAAAAAATATTTGCCGAGTGCAAATGGGAATGGCACTCGGCAAAGAAAAAAAATCATTTTTGCCGAGTGCCATAGCTAAATGCACTCGGCAAAGTGTGCTGATCCCATTATTTCATGTGAAAACATATTTTCACTCTATATCACATTTAAAACATGTTTTGAACTTCAATTTTTTTTACAGTCATAATTAAACATCTGTTAATCCATGGAAAATTTTCATACTTTTATGAGTGGGATTGCTATTTTTAATAAATTAATCCTATTTGTAGGATTTACTTCCAAGTGGGTCAAATTACAACTGCATGTACATGGAATAATGACTCAAAAATTGTAGAAAAATCATATTAATGTTCATGATTCTATTTTTAATCTTTTACAACTAAATATATCTAAATATTGAAAATATAATTTACGACGCTCGTGCGGCAACATGGAGCTTAATGTTTTTTTAATTCTATAAAATTAAATTAATGCCTAAAAAATATGAAAGTTGACATGGTGTCATTGTATCATACATATATACTGTAATAAAAATTTCATAATGTTTCGACAAAGTTTTCATGTACGACGTTTGCAAACTAGAGAATCGAGGAGAAGGTAAATGTGTTTATGGATGGAATGAGCTAGGTTTAGAAACAAATCGATATTCAAATCTTTGTTTGCCGTTAAAACTTTTTATACTAATAAATCCCATTGTATCTTATATCATGTCCAAATTTGTGATTTTTTAGTACTAGCTTGGTATTTTTAGTTAATTGAACTTCCTTATAGAATTTAATTAAAAGATCACAAATTTGAACTACAAGTACATTAAATTTGTTTATTTGAAGTAAGAAATTTTTTAGGAGTAAAAATAAATGTGTATTACATAATGCCAAATTATAGGATTTTTTACTGTTTTATTTCTATTTTAGTTTTTTTTAAAAAAAATAAAAAAATCTTTGCCGAGTGCAATTATCCCTGGCACTCGGCAAAGAAAAGGTTTTTTTAAAATAATATTTGCCGAGTGCCTCACTAATGGCACTCGGCAAAGGTTTTTTTTTTAAAAAAACTTGTTTGCCGAGTGCCAACCAATTTGGGCACTCGGCAAACCTAGATTCCTTCTAAAAAAGGCCCGCCCGCAGATCTGGGCGCAGCGCCCAGATCTGCTCCCCCGCGCGCAGCTGCCCCCCGCCCCCGCCGCCGCCTGGTGCCCCGCTCCCCCGTCGCCGGCAGCCGCTGCTCCCGGCCCGCGCCTGCTCCCCCGCGCGCCTACTCCCCCGCCGCCGGCAGCCCCTGCGCCCCCGCCGCCGGCCGCCGCTGCGCCCCGGTGCCACTCCCCCGCGCCCCGCCGCCGGCCAGGCCGGCGCCCCCGCAGCCAGCCGCCCCCCCTCAGCCCCCGTCGCCGGCCTCCCCCCACCCCACCGCCGGCAAGCCGCCCCCACCCCCCGCCGGCCGGCGCCACCTAGCCTCCTCCCCGGCGCCTCCACCTCCCCCGGCCTCGTCCTCCCCCCGGCGCCCCCGGCACCACCGGCTCCTCCTCCTCCGGCCGCCGGCCCCCTCACTCCGGCCGCCGGTCCCGCCGTCTCCTCCGCCCCCAACAACCCCTACCTCCTCCGGTATTTTTGACACCTAAAATTTAGGGTTTTAAATTTTTGTTTGAAATTAGTTTAAATTTTGTGGTGATGCTATAGTATGTCAAATGTTAGTTTATTCATTTGTTGAAATTTCAAATATATATATGTGTGTGTGTGCCTATATATATATACATGTTAGTTTATACATGTTAGTTGAATTTAATGATATATTTAATGTAATGTTTAATCACATATGTAATCACATGTTTAATGCCATGAATATACCATGTTGTTGTAATATACATGTTTTAGAAATTTTAATATAATCGTTGTAATAGTTTTTATGTTTTAATGATTATGTTGATTAATATCTTTTGTATGTGGATGCCGGCCATCGTGCCGTGATATATATATATATATATATATATATATATATATATATGTGTGTATGTGGATGTCGGCCATCGCGTCGTGATATGTGTATGTGGGTGACGACCATTATGTCGTCCTATTTTAATTTTTCTTGTTATTGTCGCGTAACCTAGGCGTCTCCCGTTCGGAAGAGTTACAGTTTGGAATATGCAGGTCTTTGCATATTTGTGGTCGTAACTGTTTCGAATTGTCCACGTTTGGACAGCCGGAAGATGCATATATTGAGCTCGTTTTCATGCCCCGTTCCGATTCGACTCATGGTTTCGGCAGCACCTCCTCGTTGTTCTCCGAATGCACATCCTCTTGGCATGTTGCCCAAACGTGCGTTTGGAGAGCAGCGGGGAGGTGCTGCCGAAATTTTGGGTTGGATTGGAACGGAGTGTGAAAACGAGCTCAATCTACGCATTTTCTGGTGGGATTAGGACCTATCTTACCTATCTAACCCCTAAACACTAGTGTTGTTTCCTAGTTAAGTTCAAGATGGATCAACGTGAGTGGATGTACACGGGTCGCCCTAGTCAGGCCGAGGTGACCATGGATTGGATCAAGAACACTGAAGTATTCTTAGAGACGGCGTTTGGTAGACGGAATGTACGTGACAAGACATGGTGTCCATGTAGTCGGTGCGAGAATAAGCGTCGACAAACAAAGGATGCTATGGGTAAACACCTATGCAAATATGGGTTCATGCCAAATTATACCCGATGGACGTATCATGGTGAGTCCCAACGTCCTAGAGAGGAGGTGTTGCGACATCGCATGGATGATGATGAGGGAGGGGTTGGATTTATGCTAGATGACTTTGAAGATGCGCACTTCGACGAAGCATGTGAAGAGGAAGTGCCGGAGCCAACGGCAAAAGCGTTTTATGACATGTTGTCCGCGTCAAAGCAACCTCTTCACGGTCACACTAAGGTTTCTCAACTGGATGCCATCGCACGGCTATTGGCCATCAAGTCGCAGTTTAGCTTGAGTCGAGAATGCTTCGATGTTATGCTGACGGTTGTTGGTAGCCTTCTTCCAGAAGGTCACAATCTTCCGAAGAGCATGTACGAGTCTAAGAAAGTCCTCCGTGCACTTAAGATGCCTTATGAGCAAATACATGCTTGTCCCAACGGATGCATTTTATTCAGAAAACAATACGCAGACGCAACCTGCTGCGTGAAATGCAAATCCTCTAGGTATCTTGAGGTAGACTCCGATGATGGTGCGAAGAAACAACTCTCAATTCCCGTGAAGATCCTTCGGTACCTTCCCTTTGTACCGAGGATCCAACGACTGTACATGACCGAGGAATCTGCTAAACAGATGACATGGCATAAAAATGGGATTCGTTACAACCCAGACAAGCTAGGTCATCCATCAGATGGAGAAGCGTGGAGAAAATTTGATCAGCTCCATCCCGAGAAAGCTGTAGAGCCACGTAATGTACGAATTGCTATAGAAACAGATGGGTTCAATCCATATGGTATGACGGCTGCCGCATACATTTGTTGGCCAATGTTTGTTATTCCCCTCAACCTTCCTCCCGGCGTCATCTTTCAACGACAGAATATTTTTTTGTCCTTGATAATTCCAGGGCCTGAATACCCGAGGAAAAATATGAGTGTGTATATGGAGCCTTTGATGGATGATTTGGTCCATGCGTGGGAAGAAGGTGTGTTGACATATGATCGATGTACAAAGACAAACTTCAGAATGCATGTCTGGTATATGTACTCTCTACATGACCTACCAGCATATTCGATATTTTGCGGCTGGTGCGTGCATGGGAAGTTCGCATGCCTGATTTGTCGGTCGACTCTAAAGTTCGTTTGGCTAGCTAAGGGTGGAAAATATTCCTCGTTTGACAAGCACCGACAATTCCTTCCTCGGAACCATCCATTCAGGAAGGATAAGAGAAATTTTACAAAAGATGTGTCTGTTAAAGGCTCAGCACCAATTAAAATGACCGGAGCCGATGTTCGTGCTCAATTAGAGTCTTTGCAAATTAATACACAAGGAACTGGTTTTATCGGATATGGTGAGCATCATGCATGGACTCACAAGCCATGTTTATGGAATCTTCCTTATTTCGATGATCTTCTCCTTCCGCACAACATTGATGTGATGCACACTGAGAAAAATATTGCCGAGGCCATTTTCGGCACAATCATGGATATTCCTGAGAAGACGAAAGACAATGTCAAGGCCCGACTGGATCAAGCGGCTATATGCAACAGACCTAACCTCAACATGATACCTCCTAGAAGCGGGAAATCCTGGACGAAGCCAAAGTCTGATTTTGTTCTAACAAGGGGACAAAGGAGGGAAGTACTTGAGTGGTTTCAAACATTAATGTTTCCTGATGGCTATGCAGCTAATCTGAAGAGGGGAGTTAATCTAGCTACTCTGCGAATAAACGGACTCAAAAGTCATGACTATCACATATGGATTGAGCGGTTGCTCCCGGTCATGATTCGTGGCTATGTCCCCGAGGATGTCTGGCGAGTTCTAGCTGAATTGAGCAATTTTTTTCGTCAACTTTGTGCTAAACAGTTGTCTCACACCGTGGTAGCAGACATGGAGACACTAGCGCCCGTGTTATTATGCAAGCTAGAAAAGATCTTTCCGCTCGTTTTTTTCAATCCGATGCAACATATGATATTGCACCTTCCGTATGAGGCCCGTATGGGAGGTCCGGTTCAAAGCCGTTGGTGCTATTCAATTGAGAGATTCCAAAAGATTCTTCGGAATAAATGTAAGAACAAATGCAAAATTGAAGCATCCATAGCTGAGGCATATGTTTTGGAGGAGGTGTCAAACTTCACAACTAGATATTATGCGGACAATCTTCCAAGCGTGCATAATCCACCTGCCCGTTACAATCTTCCAGAAGAAGAATCAAATCTCAGCATCTTCAGAGGCCAACTAGGAAGTGCAAGTGGTGCTGCTAACAAGACCTTACAGCATGAAGAGTGGCGTTTGATTATGTTGTATGTCCTGACAAACCTTTCCGAAGTGGAACCGTACATTGAGAAATTTCATCGACGATTTTGGCGTGGTTCGAGGGAGGCTAACATTGAGGAATCCACTGCCCTTCTTAAGTATGGTGTGGGAAATGGCAATCCCGATTTCATTTCTTGGTTCAAAACTAAGGTATTTCTCAAATTAACTTTTAGTTAGTTATACATTTCAATTATATCTTATATGCGACTAATATACATGTTCATCGTGTTTAAACCTATAGGGAAGAACCGACACGACAATGAGTTCCGAGTTGAGGCAAGTTGCGAATGGCTGTGCCTACAGGGTTAAGACATTCAAAGCTTACGACGTAAACGGCTATCGTTTCCACAGAACAAGCCATGAATAGAGCCGACCTAACCGAAGAACCACAAATTCCGGAGTTTTTACTCCGGGCACAAACGGGGTTGACTACTATGGACGACTCGAAGAAATATATGAATTGAGTTTTGATGGGAGCAAACCTCTTAACCCCGTTATATTTAAATGCCACTGGTTCAATCCCAAAGTAGTGAGACAGACTCCCGAACTTGGCTTAATAGAAATTCGTCAAGATACCACCTTGCCGAGTGAAGATGTTTATATTGTGGCTCAACAGGCAACACAAGTTTACTATCTCTCTTACCCGTGCAAAACCGTCGCACGTCTTAAAGGTTGGGATGTTGTGTATAAGGTGTCGCCACACGGTAAACTGCCTGTTCCCAACAACGAAGACTATAACATAGACCCGAACACATACGACGGAGAGTTCTTTCAAGAAGATGGGCTACCAGGCATGTTTGTTATTGACTTGACGGAGACGATGGAAGTAGATAACGAAAGTGGTGCCGATGCCGACGAAGGAGACGAGATTCATAATGGAAGAGACTTAGAACTGCTAGAGAGATTGCACTCAAGCACTCAACGTGATGACAACATTCCACCTCCTGAACAGCTGGACGATTACATCATATCACGTGATAATGATGACGATACATATGATCCAGCAAATCCGGACGGCGATGACTATTTCTAGCAGCTGTATGAGAATTATGTTTAATTTTACAATAAATGCGTTTAGAACACATTTCACGGTTTATCTAAAGTGATTTACTCTTTTTCGTAGCAGGTGATTGAAATATGGTGGGGGGTTTAAAGAAATTAATAAGTGCAGTAGTAGGAAAAGGCGGTAGATCCACTCCCTCTCAAGATGAGGTCGGGTCCTCATCTAGACCTCGAGGTAGGAGAACGAAGAAGTCAGCAGTGAGAGGAAAGGCACCCGCGCCCTCGAGTGAAACTAGCCATATACCGGCATCCCGTCGCGACGATGATTACGTGCCGGGTGAGGAGGAGGAGGAGCAGCTAGGGTGGAGGAGGAGGAGGAGGAGGTGGGGGCAGAGGGTGGGGAGGTTGGGGCAGAGGGAGAGGAGCAGACTACAGAAGCGGCTGCAGTGTGGTTGCGTGGTCCTTCGTCACTCCCGAGGCGACCAGTGGCAGTAGCTGATCGTCCGCTCATTCGACCAGATGGAAATAGGTAAGTTGTTGTAGAAAGTCTATAATATATTCTTTTCGTTAGTTTAATTTTTAATATATACTAATACTTTTTAATGATATCGGGATAGGAACTGGATTATGGTTGAACGAGGAGGTCGTGAGTGCTCACGCCATGTAAACGGTATCCTCGGGCTTCTTATCAAGGAAAAGTTCTCTGGTTTGATATCTTTGGATGGGAGGACGGAGTCGGCGTACTCATGGAGGCACTATGAAAGTGCGCCGGACGCACCTGACCGAGAAGGGAGACAATTTGCCCACCTAGCCGATCGAGTCAGGGCTGAGCTCTGGGTAAGTTTATTTTCTTAATATATGTGTCAATACTATTAACATGTGAAAACATATAACATTCTCTTTACATCTATATGCAGAATTTTTATAGATGTGATGAGGGGTATGCGGATCAGGCTGCCGCAGTTATTAATAGAGCCGCCAAGAAGCTTGTCACCGACATGCATTATGAGGCGCGCATTCAAGCTGTTATTGACTTCTGCGCTCAGCACCGTCGAGAGAGGAAGAACAAAAAGGATGCCCGGACCACCTTTCTGACACGAGAGGAATACATGATGGTAAGTGTATTCTCGTGTATCTTCTAATACTTAATATTATGTCATTAACAAATTCACTTGCATCAAATAGGTCCCTCCACAGTGGTGTGCCGCTCATCTTGAGTGTTGGGGCCAAATTGTTGATAGGTGGTGTTCTGCCGAGTGGCAGAGCAGTCACGAGGCATGCCGCCAGCGACGCCTACTCATGCCGGGGGCAGCACACCATCAAGGCTCGCTGAACCTCGACCAGTTCAGGGCGAGATGGGTATGTAGTTACATTTTCTTTTTTTTTGCTTAATTGCACAATATAACTCTAACTATCTTTTTGTTTTAGTCAACGACCAATGCGGGTCAGGAATGCTCCCAAGTCATGGCATATGCTCTGGCTCACAAAGGGAGGGCAGTTGAAGGAAATACTTATAATCCAAATGACCCCGCTGAGTCGTACACTAATCGGAATGCATATCAACGCCTCCAAGACTATTCAGAGATGGCAAGGGAAGTGCATGACGCCGATTATGACCCAATCGCACATGACATCGATGGCGAGGTGGTCATGAGGGCTGGAGGAGGAAAGAGACATGGGCGATATTTGATGGGCGACGGCGCCATTGATACCCGTAGTACCCCCTCTCTATCTGAGGTGAGAGCTCGGAGCTCGACCTCCGGTCCGGGTATACGTCCTCGCCGAGACACATCTATGAGTCTGATTGCTGATCTACAGGTTAGTTCATTTTCATCAATCATCGAACACTTCACATTGTTTGTTTGAGAACATTAACTCTGAAATAATGTTTTGTAGGCCCAACTAAATGAAGAAAGATCACAAAGGACCGAGTGGCAGACCCAGATGGAGGCTCGGCTGCAGGCTCAGATGCAAGCTCAGATGCAAGCCGAGATGCAGACCCAGATGCAGCAGTGGTTTGCGCAGATGGGTGGATCTTTCTCAGGTCATATGGGTCTGCCTGTACTTCCTCCTCAACCTCAACAATCTCCACGGACTCCACAGAGCGGCAATGTGAGTTTCTAATATTGTTATTGTCGGTTTTGTTATATACAAGTGTTCTAACTATTTTTCTTTTTTTTTTCAGTTTCATCCATCGGCAGTAGGATCAAACACGCAGCCATCTCCACACACTGGTCATAGCGGTAATGATAATTTGTGAGGCGTGGTGTGAGTTGCCGTGATGAATTTGTTAATTAACTTAAACTTGTCACCGTTAACGCGAACTTGAACTTGTGTATCAATTTGAACTTGTATTTGTGACGTGAACGTGAATTTGTGATGTGATCGTGAAATTTGTGATGTAAATGTGATTTTTGTGATGTCTATGTGATTTCTGTGAATATCTGTGATTCAATGTGAATTTTGGGGCAAATTTTGTGAAAAAATGTGAATTTGTGATGAATTTTGTGATTGAATTTGTTTTTTGGATGAAATATACAGGAAATAAATGAAAAAAAAAATTAAAAACTTTTGCCGAGTGTTACACTCGGCAAAGCCACCTGCAGTGCACAGAAACGTGCCACGTGGCACGTTTCTGTGCACTCTGGGGAAGCTTTGCCGAGTGCCTCCACGTGGCACTCGGCAAAGCCACCCTGTGCCACGTGCAGCCCCCCCGAGCCCCCTTCGCCGAGTGCCCCACGTGGCACTCGGCATACCCCCTTCGCCGAGTGCCACGTGGGGCACTCGGCGAAGCCCCACGCGCCACGTGCCCCCCCCCGAGCCCCTTCGCCGAGTGCCCCCGTGGCACTCGGCACACCCCCTTCGCCGAGTGCCACGTGGGCACTCGGCGAAGCCCCGTTAACGGCCACCCCGACCGTCAACCGTGGACTTCGCCGAGTGCTATACGTGCCACTCGGCGAAGGCTATATTGCACTCGGCAAAGAGTTCGCCGAGTGCCCGATAAATTGCACTCGGCGAACCCTCACGTCGCCGACGCATATATCGCCGAGAGGGGTTCGCCGAGTGTGGCACTCGGCGAAGCCTTTGCCGAGTGCAAAAGAGACTTCGCCGAGTGCCTTAGGCACTCGGCAAACCCCCTGTTCCCGTAGTGACGTTCATTCGTAAGAAATTAAAATATATGAAACAAATCGATAAGGAAACAAGAGAAAACTATCACGAAGAGATAAAATAGAATGATAGCACCTACTGGAGTATATATATAAATTTCCAAGAAAATTATGATCGTATCGATCACTTTCGAATCAGCTAGGATCCAAATTAACAACTGTATGTCAAGCAAAACCCCCTTACTATACACACTACGTTTAATTACCTAGAATATGTGCATGCATGCATGCATGCATGCATGCATGCTATGGCACAGAAAAATGGTCAAGTGAAACGGTGAGGTTGTGTTTCTAGTCAGCCGAGTCAATGGCTATGGTACAACCAACCTACCTGTTCACTAGCCCCGTTAATAAAGTTGCATGTGTATGTAGGAGAAGTGCAAACAATATATGCTTGCATGCTGCATTGACCATTATATTTCAGATCGAAGTACACACACGCATGATGCTTGCATGTCTACACAGTGCGTGGCCTGCGATGTACATGACCAAAAGCAAACAGGGCTAGCTCTGCGTCACTGTACATGTACAAGTGTACAACCGCATATGTCATCGATCGATCGGGCACGGTTCAGTCAACATTAACTGGCACGGTCGGCCTACTACATTATATATATTACGTGCTAGTTCATCATATCCATAGCTACACAAAATTACGAGATGTGTAGCTATCACAATATCCAGACGCGTATAAACCATGGGCTAATAACACGTATGGATCGTAATTACACTGCAGGTTAATTTAACTACGGACGTGTAGAGACTAGAGAGTACTAGGGACAGTCACTGAGAGGTTAGCTATGGGGGCAAGAAACCGGCATGTACTTGTGCCGTTCGTCTGGAAAGCCTTCGGCTCGGTCGGGTGAGCAGTCATGCACGGAGTCTCTAGCTAGCTAGGCCAGCCTCAGCTCGACCGCCGGCCGGTCAAGACGACAACTGTACGTCGCCGGCGAGGGCGGCCGCGCGCTCACCTAGCTTGCATGCGATGCGTCGCCGCGCAGCGCGCGCTGCTTTTTTTTTACCGCGCGCCGCGCGCGCAGCGCGCGCACTGGCCGGCCGGGGCGCGCGACAGGCGCCCGCCGCGGCCATGCCGCCTTGCGTGTGGATATCGCACACCTCCCGGCCGCGCGGCCTGGGCTGGGCTGGGAGAAGTCAGCGTCCGTCCATCCGTCCGTCGTCCGTCCCCGGCCAGTACGTGTATGCATACACATCTGCCACAAAAAATATTACTAAAACCACGTCTCCCCCTCTCTCTCTTCTGCTGCTACATACTTCTTTATTGTCCTCTTGGAAGCCAACTCAAGTTACCCATCTCTTCTCCTCTTCTCTTTCTTTCGTGTTGCTTGCATTGCTTGGTGTAAAGAAAAGATAGTTCCCTTTCCACTGCCTACCTCTCACATCCTGCTTCCCTTCCACCCTACCTCCTTTTCTGCCCCGGCCACAACACCGAAGCAAGTTTGTTTGCTTGCTTGCTTGCTTGTTCGCAGCTCGCTCCAAGCAGATCAGCTCAACCTGCTTACCTGCGGCTACACTAGCGTGAAGAAACGAAGCCGTCCTCGGCTTCGGCTTAAGGTAGCCTAGCCCTCAGCTGCGGCCGGAGAAGCAAATCAAGGGAGAATTATTGAGCGGTTGGTGGCTGCTTGCCGCAACAAGCTAGCGAGAGAGATAGCAATATAGCATCCAGCCATCCACTATAGAGTATAGAGAGGAGATCGGTGGAAGAGAAGCTCTAGCTAGCAAGCTAGCCATGTGCGACTACTTCTTGCAGAGGATGGAGGGCGACCAGGCCGCAGGCGGGGACCTCACCGACATCGTCCGCGCCGGAGGAGGGGCTATGCTGGGAAGCGTCGCCGACTTCCCGTCGACGGCCGCCGAGTGGCAGCTCCCGGCAGAGCCGATGCTCTTCCCGCCGCCGCCGTTGTCGACGGACGGCTGCGTCGGGGGCGGCGGCGGTGCCGACATCTTCGGCGGCGACCCTTTCGCGGGCCTCGGGGACCCGTTCAGCACCGACTACTCGTCGGGCGCCGACTTCTTGGACGCCATGCCGGACGCGATGGCCAAGGTCTGCTTCGACACCATTGTCTCAGCCAGCGCCGGCGGCGGAGGGGGTGGTGGTAGCGGTGGACAGCTGTTAGACCTGAGTAGGAAGCCTCTCTTGCCCAGAGGCGGGATGCCTATGCCTGGCGTCAGCGGGCTGGGGCCGAGGGTGATGCCATCGCCGTTGTCGCCGAGGGCGATACGGCCCTACCCGGCGACGTCTACAGGAGACATGGTGAAGCTTGGCATGACGGCTGGGCAGGCGGCCGGGTGCGCCATAGACGCTGCTGTCGCCGGCATGCAGATGTCGTCGTCGCCGCGCTCCGGCGGGATCAAACGCAGGTTGGGCCGGCAATCACCATACTATATATATCCAGATCTAAATTGATCCAAAAATTATTAGCGACATCATGCATACACAGTATCTTGGCTACTTCTTGACTAAATTTCTGGGGAATTACTTGTGCATGTTCTCTTTTTTTTTTGTTCTTCTACTCTTCAATTTGCTGTCGTTGTTTTTTTCAAAAGAATCAAATTTGCCGTTCTTCTTTTCCGTGTCTTCTTCTTCACTGCACCGCCAAAGAAAGTAAGAGTGAAGGAATTCCGATGATTCTTCGGGGGCTGTGCCAAGATCGCGCGCAGATGTCACCTACAGGCTACAGCTCAAAATCGTAGGCACAAGAGTTATCACCAACACATGGTGATCTGTGGGAATATTTCTGGATTGGCAACGCATTGCATGCATCCATCGGGTCATGTGCATACCTCATACCTGCATCTTGACCTAACTCACTAACTAAGCTTTCTCTCCGGCCGACCGGTCGGCCGGCAATTTCGGCTTTTGAAACCCTAAGCTAGCTAGCACACACGTACACGCGCATATCTCGATTTGATGCAAGATTTGCAAGAAGTTAACTGACATGGTTGCGAGTTGCGACATTGCGTGTGTGTATCACCTACATGGTTTTATGTAAAAAAATTGGGTGATACATTAGTGTGATGCTTATCTCAGTGCTAATTGCTTGCGATTGCAGGAAGAACCAGGCGAGGAGGGTGGTGTGCATCCCGGCGCCGACGGCGGCGGCGGGGGGAAGATCCAGTGGAGAGGTTGTTCCATCTGATCTCTGGGCTTGGAGGAAGTACGGACAGAAGCCTATCAAAGGCTCTCCCTACCCAAGGTACATTATATTTGAAGAGTGATTTTACGGTACTAATTAATTAGGTATCACAATTTTCAATGTTAATTTTGGTTTCTTTTTAAGGACGGTAAAATTTCTTATATTTGAATATCAGTACACTGTACTCTAGCTTGATGGTTAATTTGTTTGTTAATTTTGACATAAATCAAATGATTGGATCGATTGAGTGTGTATGCATTAACATTGGTGGAACCAAGTCTTGTGATGAAATTCATATATGATATATTGGCCATCGTCATTATATATATAATTCGTCCACTCCACATTGCTTCTGCACGATCAATTAAAGTCAAAAGATTAATTGAAAGACACTAAATAAATGGTTAATTAGCATGTCAGATGCATGCATGTTTCTAACTAGTTATCATGTGAAATTAGTTAGTTCTTCAATTACTTATGTGCTAATATTTTGTGGTGTTCTTTTGGGGTTTGCACACACCATTGCATAAGGAAACTCCCAAAATGTGTGGCAAATTAATTAGCTAGCTAATTAAAATGTACTTAAATATATGTGCTGAGATTCTTATCATTATTCCAAGAGGGCGCATTTAGTGTATCCATGTATAATAATAATTTGCACAAGTTTTAAATCCATTGTTAGTCTCTCAGCTCTCGGTGCACACAGGTAATTAACTAGCTCACCAGCCACCATCAGATAGCTTAATTTGCTAGATAGCTATAGATGGAGTTAAGGCCATCTGGCAATTTTTTATACACATGTGGTACATTAGTGTTCCTCGATCTTCTCTTAAAATAAGCATGGAAGGGCAAGAAAGTCAGTAAAATTATATTAAGGACTATATCCACAGTCTGAGCCCCCTGATTTGTTAGCAAACTAATTAGAGTGATTTAACTAGGTCTTGAGGAGATACAATTACCACAATTAATATCAGAATGTACCAAAAATCCAAAATTAATACTGAAAATTGTGGCACCTCCCGTACTTTCTCAAGAACCGTAAAATTAAATTCCAACTAGTTAAGAAGCTAGCATCCACCAGTCTCAAGTTCAAAGCATTTTTGTTGGCCCATTTATTATTTTGCTGGGCATATATAGCTTAGAGCAAGTAAGTATACCATACTACTTAGAGAATTTTACAATTCTTAAGAAGGTAAGAAGAGGTACCAAAATTAACATTAAAAATTCTAAAAATTCTGATACCTCTTTAAAAACTTTAAAAACTGTAAAATCACTTTACTACCTGATGCTAGCTAGCTAGGTGCATATATGCAAGCCGTCTTGACAATATTATTCATGTTGAAATGAACAATGTGCAGAGGGTATTATAGATGCAGCAGCTCAAAAGGATGCTCTGCGAGGAAGCAAGTGGAGCGCAGTCGGACTGATCCCAACATGCTCGTCATCACCTACACCTCCGAGCACAATCACCCGTGGCCGACCCAGCGCAACGCCCTCGCCGGCTCGACCCGGTCTCACCACGGCAAGAACAACAGCGGCGGCGGCGGCGTCTCAGGTTCCAAAAGCTCACAGAACGAAAAGTCGCAGCAACCGAACAACATTAAAGAAGAGCACAAGGATCAGGCAACGACGACGACGACGACGACTAGCACGGTCACTACCACGAACAGTGCTTCTCCTGTGGTTGTGAAGGAAGAAGAGGCGGCACTGGCAGGATCATCGGATGCATTGGAGTTGGAGAGATTGATGGACACTGCCGCTGGTGTAGTAGACCACAGTGAGCTCATGGATCATGTTTTCAGTGAGAGCTACAAGCCGATGATACCGGAGACCGGCCAGCCAGATGACTTTTTTGCCGACCTGGCCGAGTTGGAGTCGGATCCCATGAGCCTAATCTTCTCAAAGGAGTACATGGAAGCCAAGCCAAGTGGTGGCGATCATGCCCAGGAGAAGGCAATGGCAGAAAAGGACTTGGATCCATTCGATATGCTAGATTGGTCTACTACTACTAATTCTTCGGCAGGGAGCTCATTTGAGCAAGTGAAGAGATCAGATCGTTAAACCCTTGGAATCACTAAAGCAGCAAGCATGCATGGTTTATGGATACGGCTACATGAACTCGATCTCCCCACCTAATACCATAAATATTGTCACAATGTCAGCAAATTAAGGAAAGATGAGATTTTTTTTACTTTTCTTTTCTTCAGTTGCTTCTCTCTGCTTCTCCGTATTATTGTCTGTGTGTGAGTGCAGTGGATTAAATTTTGTTCAGTAAGGTCTAGTAGATATATGAACCTCATTTTTTAGGTTGTGTCAACTTGATGTACTTGTGCATGCATGAGATGATGACTATCTACCTCTCTCTCTCTCTCTCTCTCTCTCTCTCTCTCTCTCGATGTGCGTGCAGTGTTTATGGTTATCTAACAAAAGATTATATTCTATGCAACTGGAGTAAGGGATATGTAGCTGGAAGGAACAAGTAAAGTGCAGAGGTGAAGGTGACAGATGAAAGCAGGAAGGAGCTAGCTAGGAGAGTGCAAGACCTGCATATATCCCTGAAGGCGATAGATCGATGATGTGACAGAGAAATTAATCCGGGGCATGCAGCTATCTAGGCTTTGTAACTGAAGTGCGGCTACGTCCTTGGATGTGACCTCGATCGGTTGAACACGCACACTGTCTCTCTAGTTGGCAGAACAGTGCATGCGTGTCGGGCTGTGAGAATCTGAATTCTGAAAGACTGAAGCAATCAACAGGCTGGCCTCTTGCTTGCATAAGGAGGGCGTATGTTGGATTCGCTGGATAGTACATGTTTTTGTCTCTGTTCCAAAGGAAATGCATTTACTTCTGCTGTTCCTCATCTAATGCCGGCCAAACATCGCAAGATATATATATACATACATACATCACGGGCGCAGTACAGTAGTCATGAATACGTACGTACGTGGGTATATGTACATCATATCAGCACTACATGTGATACTGTTATGATATGCATGTGTATTTATGTGCAGTACACGTACGTATTTATATATGGAACAAGCTGCACTTCATGCCCTACCTAGGTACCCTGCAATATCCTGTATGTACATGTATGTACCTGCATATCATGCAGGAAGAATATATATATATACGCACACACGGGTAGAAGTGTAGAACGAAGCTGCAGCTTGTGCTAACATATACAGTCCTGTGTATATGCAGAGGCGGGCGCAAGATTTGGATCATGGGTATTCAAAATTCCGGATAGCAAATTTTTTTTGTATGTAACGAAAAATAAAAACAACAACATGACCACATGTAATTTAATTTGGTGTGTAGACCCACTTACTTATGTGAAAAAACAACTATCAACATTCATCAATCCAATCAATAAGATTTCAACAAACAAATTTCAACAAGAATGAAACAAATTTCACCATAGATTTCAACATATTTCTTTTATTTCTGGAGAAAAGAATCTAGAATCCTGGATCTATGGATCTAGGCTCAGGGCACTTGGCGGGGAGCGGCGCTGGGAACCCGGTGACTGACGAGGGGAAGAACAAGTGCCTGGCGCAGGGAGCCCGACGACAAACGGGGGAGGTGCGGGGGCCTAGAGCAGGGATCCCCGGTGGCCGGTAGCCTTCGGCGAGTCGTGGAGGTACTTAAGGATCCAAATGAGGTCTATAAGACTGATAGACTATAACATTAATTATATTATTATATATAGTTTTAACTTACATGATACTATAATAAATTATATAAACGATGTAACATTATATTAAATAAAAAGGTTCAAAAAATCGATCGCTTGTGATACCAAAAGTTAATGAGAAATCAAATATATTAGACAATATTTTCTCCATTATACAATGACCTTTCTTTTAAAATAAAAATATTAATTGTATTATTATATATAGTTTTCAACTTACATGATACTATAATAAATGATACAAAAATATATTAAATAGAAAAGTTTAAAAAATGGTCTCATGTGATAATGAGTTATGGAGAAATTAAATACATTATACAATACTCCCTCCACACTACGATGACTTTACTTTTAAAATAAAATTATTAAATTAGAGGTAAGATCTAAATCAAGTATATTAGACAATACTTTCTCTGCTCTACCATGACTTTGTTTTTAAAATAAAATTATTAAATTAGTGGTAAGAGTAAGAGAATATAATTATACCATGACTTTATTTTTAAAATAAAATTATTAAATTAGTGGTAAGAGTAAGAGAATATAATTATATGTTTCTTTGTGTTTCATTGCAAACAAAAAATATGGGGTGAGAGAGCCTTGAACTCTAGATCTCATGATCTAGAGCATCAAAGATAGATTGCACTAGCCAAGTATGTCACTAGCCCATCTTGTGTGATAAAATTTTATTTTTTTCGATGTATATACATAATATACACTATATATATTTTTTTGTTGCAAAAATAATGGGTATTCAATTGCATACCCTTGAATACAAGTGGGCCCGCCCCTGTGTATATGTGACATCTGGCTTGTTATTTTGGCCACTGGATTAACGCCATCTCCCATATATATATATATATATATATATATATATATATATATATATATATATATATATATATATATCCATCAATAGCACTGCAAGCAATTCAGAACTGCATGCGTAGGGACGATCGATGCGAGGACTAATGGCATATGCATCATGGATATATATGATGTCTATGTTCTTGCATCTAGCTAGGTGTGTGCATGCATGTGGACGACGTACGTGTCTTATGGTTAAATGTTTATCTGAATTGAACGCCATTGTTATGTACCGGTGCATGATTTTTAATTTCAATTAGAGTTTTAATGGGATCGATGATGCCGTGATGATTACATTTCTTCATACTTTTTCACATCAGTGATGCATACCCTGCAATAGTTGTTCAACGTACGGCGCTTCTCTCCGTTTTGGCTAGATCCTGAATCCTGATCACCTTCAATTCCGTCGACTTAGGGTGCATTGTATCTTGTCATACATCTACTGTTGTGTTCTAATATATTCAACATGTTCACCAAAATATTAATATGTATTAGCCAACTATTCCACGCTTAAAATTAACTCGATGGATTTCTCGTGAGTTTTGGTCGATTTCTTTTAATCCTGATCAATCAGGATAATCTATTACTCCTGCGTCTTAAGAGGTGAGACTTTGATTTCTTCTAATCATAACCATTAATTTGTTATAAATTAAAATTCACCTTTTATTAGGGTGATCGGCCCATTTTTAGTACTACACCTCTTCTTTTTAAAGATAACACATGTTTTTTATCATATTCTTTAATCAAATATCCATAAAAATCACGATAATATAGCCAGCTATGTTGAGGTATTTTCCATGACAATCTATTAATGTCAAATCTAAGTATTTTTTTGCATTATTAATTATTAACAAGTTACGGTTTCAAATTTTGTCTGCATGATGCACTCTCAAGCGTCTATCTACTTATCTAGGAATGGAGCGAGCGTAAGGGGGAATTGAAGTTCTGCCTCATTTTATTGGTAGAAACAAAAGAAACTATATTATTTTAACACTGACACAATTTTAAACTCACTGAATGGTTATTATACCGTAAATTTTACACTGCGTCAGAAATATTATAAACCAGAAATATTATAAACTATTATTTATTTTGATCTAATGGTTAAGATTAAAAATAATGACCTAGTATATCTCTTATGAGTTAATAGCTTACCATTGATTAATTTTTCTGCATGGGATTTCTAATTTTCTGTCGGGACTTTGCAATTATCTGTTAATCACTATTTTTTAATTTTAGTTTATTTTTTAATTTTGTTGGACCGGAAACGGCGACCAGAGGGGGGTGAATGGGAGCTTTTAAAATCTCTGGCTAAAACTTAGCCTTCGGTTCTGATCTGTCTTCTGCGGAACAGGCTTCGAACACAACCTTCGAAGGTCTGGTTCGGAGGTACTTCGACACCTTCGAACACAGGCTTCGGAGAGGCAAAAGTTCGAAGCCAAGAAGACTTCGCTCCACTTACAATCCTCGAAAATCTACTCTGCTAAGTCAGTGCAGGCTCCGCACACAGGGTGCTTTGAGCAGGCTTCGCACTTCACCCTTCGCAAGAGTGGACAGCCCTCTGAGGACTTCGACCAAGTACTTGGCGACAGCAAGTGGTGCTGGGCTTCGTACGCCAAGGTCTACACGCACACACTACGGACTACGCTAAGGGCTTCGACACAAGAAGCACTACGGGAAACGTTCAGGGCTTCGCTAGTAAGCAGCGAGGTCTTGCCTCGTGTTACACAGAGCGACAGCACACTGAAAAACACACTTCGCCAGAAAAACACCCTTCGCCAAGACAGGCTGCGGTGAACTAAAACTAGCGAGGTATGCAATACGAGCTCAAGCAAAAGCACACAGAAGCAGGGCTTCGCCGCTTGAACAAGGAACACAAAATATATTGAACTCAGAATGAATACAACGAGGTCTGTCTACAGGAGCTCAACAGTAAATGCTCAAAGTGTTAAATGTTACCTACCGAGCCCCCATATTTATAGCCCACGGCTTCATCCTAAGGAAGTGACTACAATACCCCTAGGGTTTACAACTGATTTGTCTCTACAGAACTAAGGGGTACAAAAGGTAGTCCACCTTTATTTTGGAGGCTTCTCTGTCAGCTGCAGAGGGGACAGTGTCAGCCTTTTTCAGAACAGACAGTGTCAGCCTTTACAGTGTTGACTTCTGGAACCTCCCTTCGCACTGGAGGGTGCGGTAGCTTCGGCGAGAAGCCTGCAGCCTGTTGGCCTTCGCTCCGCCGAAGGAGTCCTTCGATACAGTGACGGTTTTGAGCCGAAGCCGTCAAAGCCCTTGGGCCTTCGCACCACCACCTCCGGAGTGGATCACCACGGCTTCGCAGCTACTCCGAGCTCGAACACCGTCCGTCCGTGTACCGAAGCCATGCATGGCCGAAGCACCACAAGTCATCCTCACTCCGAAGCCCCACCTTCGGAGTACCACCCTCCGAAGTCCCTCCTTCGTCCAAGGCCTCCGCATGAAGCATTGCATGAGCACTTCGTCGCAGTGTCTCTGCCCGAGCACACACACCTCGACGAGCCTCACCCGGACCATGCCTTTGATGCGCCTCGACTTCTGAGACCTTCGTCGGGCCACCTTCGAGTGTCTCCCTCCGGAGCACACTTCGAACACCTTGCCTCCGCAGAGGACTTGTTCCCTCCAACTCCGAAGTCACTCTATCCGGAGTACCTTCGAAGTGCCTCACCTCCGAGGACTTTGTCTCGGAGTACCTTCAGCCGGAGCCACACTCCGCACTCTCTGCCTTCACCTGGCGCGACTCGACCCGAGGACCGACCCGGACCACCTTCGCAGCCACCGTGACGGAGCTCCCCGCTCCCCTGGCATCAAGCCACCCGCTTGACCCAGGTTCACCTGGCTCGAACCCTGTCCGTCGCCTCCGAAGTCCCTGCGCACCACAGACAAGCAAACAAGTGCATCCAGTACTCCGGAGACCTCTCCGGGTTAACAACCTCCGGCACACACTCCGGTGTACCGCCCAAAGTACCGAAGCCATCGGTACGAACCCTGTCATCGTGTACTGCCGGACCCCTCCGACAGGCACACTTCGCTGCACAGCTGCAGCAAGCAAACACCGAACTCACTCCGGTGACATACCTCCGAACACCCTTCGGAGGTACCACCTCCGAAGCCCCTTCGGAGGTACCCTTCGAACAGAGGGCAAATAATCCTGTCAATCACTCATCACATACACCGAAACCACCCTTGGTTTCTCAATCTCCCCCTTGATGAGTGCATTGACAACCAAATCCAAGTTCAAGAAAATTTAAAAACTTTCAGCACACAAGTGACCATAAGAACTCAGAAAAGAGCCAAAGCATGTCACTTGATAAAAGAAATTTTTCTCCCCCTTTCTCAAAAGAGTAAAAGCCCTTTTTGGCAAATCTCCCCTTGATAAGAACTCCCCCTGAGTTGAGCAAATTTTTCTCCCCCTTTATGTCAAAAATCTTTCCCCTTGCGAAATTATGCCTTCTTGCGGCAGAGAACACAGCAAATCTCCCCCTTTGGCAATGCAAGCATCAAGGAGCAGTTAAAAGATGCAAAACTTCGAAATGAATAGAATTGCAAAGACATATAATGCAAAAATATGCCAACATTAACACTAATGATCATGTGCTCAGCTCAATTTAACAATCTGTGAAACGAGATGATGGCATGTGATTTTGTCATGTTGGAAGTAAAAGCATCACCACTTAATCATAGCAGCTAGACATGTGAAGGCAAGGACTGCGCAAAGCTAACAATTTCTACCGTAGACAGACAAGTTTTGTTCCAAAACAAAGGAGCTTTAAAAGCAAACTTGATGAATAATTAATTTTGTTGTTCTTTTTCTTAATGCCAGGGGTTATTTGTTTGTCCACCTTATACTTTCCAATCAAGCCAAGCCTAGGCATGGAAGCCATCTGAAGCTTAAGGCGGTGATTTTGGCATACACTACACTATCCCAGTTCAAACCAAAGTGCAATGGTAAGCAGTCTAGAATAGAGTAGAGCGACAAACAAACCCTCCTGGATCTTTTCATTTAAACCAGGCAAATCATGGATTTTTGATTTTGATTTTGATGAATTTAATATTTTGATGAGTATCCATGAATAAAGAACACATTTTGCAAGTTGCAAATTTTAGCATCCAAGGAACATTGACTTGCTGTCAAGTAGATAAAAGATAGCTAAAAGCAGTCCAGCCTAAACAAGCTAGATACAAGATTGTGCGGTGAGCAAGTTTGGATTTTAGAAAATAAAACATCATGCACAATCAATGTTCCAGACATATTTCATAGAGCTGAGCTGTCATGATTTCTTTGAATTAAAAGCAGGCATATAATAGCAAAAGATGTAAGTGCAATTCCACACATAATGAGCATATGCAAGACAATTAAAATCAGCTCCCCCTCACAAAATGCCGTAGGGATGACAAATACCAAGTTCCCCACGCAAGTAAGCAAATCGAGAAGCATCGAGGGGTTTTGTAAAAATATCGGCAAGCTGGTGTTGGGTATCAATATATTGAAGTTCAATATCACCCTTCTCATTGTGATCTCTGAGAAAATGATATCTCACATCAATGTGTTTGGTTCTGGAGTGCTGAACCGGGTTGTTTGCAATACAAATAGCACTAGTGTTATCACAGAAAAGTGGAACACTCTTATAATCTAACCCGAAATCCCGCAAAGTGGAAACCATCCACAAAATCTGAGAGCAACAGCTAGCTGCAGCAACATATTCGGCCTCAGCCGTTGATTGTGCAACACTAGACTGTTTGCGGGAAGACCAGCAAACCAGAGAAGTACCCAGAAAATGACAAGTACCAGAGGTACTCTTCCTATCAATTCTACACCCAGCAAAATCCGCATCTGAATAACCTCTAAGACATAAAGATGAAGACGATGAATACCATATGCCAAATTCAAGGGTGTGCTTGAGATACCTTAGAATGCGCTTAACCGCTTGGCGGTGCGAAGCTCGTGGTGAAGCCTGAAAACGAGCGCACAGACACACTGCGAAGTGTATGTCCGGCCTCGTGGCAGTCAAGTAGAGGAGGGAGCCGATCATGCTCCGGAACTCCTTCTGATCTACGGCTTCTCCATCTTCGTCAGGGTCCAATGCTACAGATGTAGCCATTGGAGTGGCGAGGGGCTTCGCATCGGACATGTCGAACTTCTTGAGCAGGTCCTTGGTGTACTTTGTCTGGTGGACAAAAGTACCTTGTTTGCTTTGCTTGATTTGCAAACCAAGGAAAAAGGTGAGTTCACCCATCATCGACATTTCAAACTCCCTGCTCATGGTATCTGCAAACTCGGCAACCAAAGCATGAGAAGAACCACCAAAGATGATATCATCCACATAAATCTGAACTAGGAGGAAATCTTTGCCATGCTTGAGAGTAAACAAAGTTTTATCAACAGAGCCCATCAAATACCCTCGCTCAAGCAGAAAAGACTTAAGTCTATCATACCAAGCCCGAGGGGCCTGCTTGAGTCCATAAAGAGCCTTATGAAGTTTAAGGACTTTATGTGGGTACTTGGGGTTTTCAAAACCAGGGGGTTGTTTTACAAAAACATCTTCACCTATGAAGCCATTAAGAAAAGCACTTTTGACATCCATTTGATAGAGTTTGAATCCCCGGGATGTCGCAAAGGCAAGCAAAATCCTAATGGCCTCAAGGCGAGCAACAGGTGCAAAAGTTTCAGTAAAATCAATCCCTTCTAGTTGAGAAAAACCCTGAGCTACAAGTCTAGCCTTATTTCTAATAATTGTCCCATCCTCCCCTTGTTTATTTTTGAAAATCCATTTAGTTCCAATGAAATGAACATTTGGTGGAGGATCAACTAAAGTCCAGACTTGGTTTCTTTCAAAATTCTCAAGTTCCTCATGCATGGCATTGATCCAACTAGAATCAGAAAGTGCATGACTAACATCTAAGGGCTCGAAAGAAGCAACAAAAGCAGCATTAGTGAAATGGGCATGAGAACGAGTTACCCTTTGATCAAGCTCACCAATGATCTGCTCGGGAGGGTGCATCCTTTGGACATGATGTGGAGCCTCGCGGCGGGATGCAGTCTCCCCCTCAACTTGTGCGTTGGAGTGGTCCAAGATGACCGATGTTGAGGTAGTCGCTTCGGGACCTCGTGCCGAAGTAGTTGAAGCGGGGTCAGCTTCGGGGGTTGATGTCGAGGGTAGTAGGGGATCATCCTCGAATTCTCTGGGATCTTCTTCTTCGAATAAGGTCTGTTCCATGTCGTGTTCATTTGCCTGTTCAAGAGCAGAACTAACAGAGGGGGTTGATTCATCAAAAGTCACATCACATGACTCGATGACAGTGTTAGTTTCCAAGTTATAAACACGATAAGAATGACCATGAGTAGTATAACCCAAAAAGATCCCGTCAGAAGATCGCGACTCAAATTTATCCAAGTTACCACGTTTTAGGATAAAGCAGCGACAGCCAAAAACTCGAAGATGAGTAACCTTAGGATGTCTCCCAAAACGCAGCTCATAAGATGTCAAGTTTAAAATTGAGCGCAAGAAAATTCGGTTTGAGATGTAGCAAGCAGTGTTCATGGCCTCAGCCCAGAATTTTCTAGGAGTCCTATGCTCATCAAGCATCGTCCTAGCCATCTCAACCAAAGTGCGGTTTTTCCTCTCAACAACACCGTTCTGTTGAGGAACCCGCGGAGCAGAGAATTGATGTTCTATGCCATGCTCCATGCAAAAGTCAACAAAGAGACTATTTTTGAACTCAGTGCCATTATCGCTTCGAATGAATTTTAATGCACCGGGGAGTTCAGTGAAAAGTCTCAAAGCCAAGCTCCGAAAGTGTGAAAACACTTCATCCTTGCTGGCAAGAAAGAAGACCCAAGAGTAGCGAGAGAAATCGTCGACAATAACAAGTACATACCACTTGCCGCCTAAAGAACTAACCCGAGAAGGACCTACAGTGTCCATATGGAGAAGTTCTCCGGGCTGTTCAGTCATCACTGTGGTGACTGGCGAATGCGAAGCGGCAATCATTTTTCCATGTCGACAAGGAGCGCAAACTAAATTCTTCTCAAACTTGAGCTTGGGCAATCCTCGGATCAAACCTAGGGCGCTCAACCGCGCGAGCAACTCAAAGCTCATATGCCCTAGTCTCCTATGCCACTTCCAAAGCTCAGAAGTCGAATGTGCAACAAGACAATGAGAAGAACCAGACGACTTTGAAAAATCAGCTCCAAACACTCTCCCAACCCTAAAGATCTTACACACCACAACGCCATCAGAATTGAGCACTTGCGAAGTATCGCGATGAAATCGCACTTCGAAGCCCTCATCAAGCAACTGAGATACAGACAACAAATTGTATCCCAGGTTCTCAACCAAAGCAACATCTTTGAGAGTGAAGTTCGAATTAATTCTTACCACACCTTTACCTTTCACTCTACTCCTTCGATTGTTTCCGAAGGTGATATGTTCCCTTTGCTTGGTTGTTGTGAGGCTGGAGAACCAATTTGCATCTCCGGTCATGTGGCGCGAACAACCGGAGTCCATGATCCACGTGCCCTCCAAGCCTCGACCTGTCGCCTACATATGATGAAAACGTCTCGATCGCTCAGTGCTGGGGTGAGTAAAATAATGACGAGGCATCCAGCACTGAGTGACACGAGTAGTAGGCACAGTAAAAGTAGACGGTCTACGCACATGAAAATCAGCATGATGCAAAGTGCGAGGTCTACCTACATGCAAAGAACGCAAAGCATGACGAGGTCTCCTATTCTGACGAGGTACAAAGCTACTCGCCCGTGGTCTACCACCATATGGAACATGGTGAACACCTCGAGGAGCAAAACCTCTCCGAGAAGCACGAGGAGCCTCGAAAACAGGACGAGAGTAAAACTCAGACTCATGCATACCTAAAGATGGGTAATGCATGTCCTGATAGCTCATCGCCTGTGCACGTCGCTCATCCTTGATGCGACGGAAACAGAAACCAATCAAATGACCCGCCCGCTGACAATAAGAACAATGAAACACTCTCCTGGGGGCACTCTCAGGGGTCATAGGAGCAACTCTCACAGGCTCCTTGGGTTTCTTCTGAGTGGTTTTCTTGGGATGATTTTTCTTGGCAGGAGGAGTGGTTTTCTTTGATGGATGGGTAGGCTTTTTGGCTGATGGGAGAGGTGAAAACAGTTTTGGTCTTACTGTCTGAAGCTATCCTCTCAAAACCCAAACCTAGAGCTACCCCGGCTCTATCAGCACACAACTTGGTCTTGGCCAAGAGCAAATCCATCCTACCCTTTCCCTCAGTGCATTTATTCACCACAGAAAGAAGATATTCATTTTCAGACATGAGGTTTTCAGCTCGCTCTCTGACAGTGCCTAGCTGGTCCTTAAGGGTGATGCAAGTGTCACAAACAGGTTGCACATCCTTAGAACTACCGGCTCTCTCCAATCTAGCCTCTAAATCATGAACATGCTTATCACGTAAATTAATGCTATCGCGCAATAATGAACAGTTCATGCAATCAATAATTTCATGAGGTCTAGACTCCACCTCCAAAAGCTGCTTCTGTGCAGTCTCAAGCTCAGAAAGAGTTTGAGCATGAACAGAACGCAATTGAGCAAGCTCACTCATGACAACAGAACATGATTCACATTCAGCATCATTAAACTTAGACTTAAGCATGGTATATTCAGTAGAAACATTTTCTAGCCTAAGTCTAAGGTCTTTTCTTTCTCTAGCGGCTTGCACAAGTAATCTATCCTGACCAAGCACCACTTCATTCAGCTCATCTAGTTTTATTAGAAGCTGGTCAGATGATAGGTTTACCTCAGATGAGTCAAGCTCATCGCCGCTGTGATCGCTGTCGGCCATGAAGCAAAGGCCGGTGAAGTCACGTCCCTTCTTGTCCTTCTTGTCCTCCTTCCTTGGGGACTCCTCCTCCTCAGAGCTCGACTCCTCAATTGAGGATGTGTCGATGTCGCTGAGAGCAGCAACAAAAGCTCTGGAAGCGGCCTTGGCTACTTTCTTAGCCATCTTGCCGCGCTTGCCCTTCACAAAGGGCTTCCTCTCTTTTTTGTGGAATTTGGGGCGCTCACTCTCATCTCTCTTTTGACCTTGGGGCAATTGGCCTTAATGTGAGAAGTGTCGCCACATTCATAGCAGCCACTAAAACCACTTCTCCTCTGATCCCGTCTCTCATGATGAAAGCGGGTGAACCTCCGGGCAATGAGAGCAAGCTCATCATCAGCTAGAGTATCCACCTGCTCCTTTGTGACGGAGACCAGGGAGGACAAAGCAAAACCATCTGCAAGAACACAAGTGCCTGATGTGCTTGGTTCTGCAGTGGTGCCACGGCTAGTGCTAGAAACCAATGCCAATGGCTGTGGCAAAGAGCTTCTGTGCACTGCAAGAGATGCCTTGGCAATCTCTGTGGACTTCAGCTTGCTAAAGAGTTCATCACAGGTTAGAGTGTCATAGCCTGTGGACTCCTCAATGCTGGATATCTTCACCTCCCATATGCTACGGTCAAGAGCATAGAGAAGCTTGATAGCCCTATCGTGATCACTGTAAGCAAGCGTCCCGTTGGATCGCAAGTTACTCACTATCGCGTCAAAGCGAGAAAACATGGCATCTACAGATTCACCAGGTGCCTGCACAAACAGCTGATACTGTTGATTGTAGGTGCTTTGGCGCCTGGCCTTGATCTGAGCAGAGCCCTCATGAAAGACAGTGAGTGTTGTCCAAATCTCCCTAGCAGTCCTAAGGTGCTGCACCCTATCAAACTCACTCCGACTCAAACCAATGAACAGTATGTTCCTTGCCTTCGAGTTGGCAATATACTGATCTTTTTCAGTTTGAGTGGTGCGGGTATCAGGGATGGAGTATTGTGAGTCCACAATCTCCCAAATAGCATTTCCTTGGCTTAACAAGTAAGCCTCCATGCGCACCTTCCAGTATGCAAAATCTGTCCCATCGAACAGAGGAATTTTACTGCCTCTATCCATGTCGCCAACAGATCACAAAACCGGTTAAGGTCAACTGGTGATCTTAACCTGCTCTGATACCAATTGTTGGACCGGAAACGGCGACCAGAGGGGGGGTGAATGGGAGCTTTTAAAATCTTTGGCTAAAACTTAGCCTTCGGTTCTGATCTGTCTTCTGCGGAACAGGCTTCGAACACAACCTTCGAAGGTCTGGTTCAGAGGTACTTCGACACCTTCGAACACAGGCTTCGGAGAGGCAAAAGTTCGAAGCCAAGAAGACTTCGCTCCACTTACAATCCTCGAAAATCTACTCTGCTAAGTCAGTGCAGGCTCCGCACACAGGGTGCTTTGAGCAGGCTTCGCACTTCACCCTTCGCAAGAGTGGACAGCCCTCTGAGGACTTCGACCAAGTACTTGGCGACAGCAACTGGTGCTGGGCTTCGTACGCCAAGGTCTACACGCACACACTACGGACTACGCTAAGGGCTTCGACACAAGAAGCACTACGGGAAACGTTCAGGGCTTCGCTAGTAAGCAGCGAGGTCTTGCCTCGTGTTACACAGAGCGACAGCACACTGAAAAACACACTTCGCCAGAAAAACACCCTTCGCCAAGACAGGCTGCGGTGAACTAAAACTAGCGAGGTATGCAATACGAGCTCAAGCAAAAGCACACAGAAGCAGGGCTTCGCCGCTTGAACAAGGAACACAAAATATATTGAACTCAGAATGAATACAGCGAGGTCTGTCTACAGGAGCTCAACAGTAAATGCTCAAAGTGTTAAATGTTACCTACCGAGCCCCCATATTTATAGCCCACGGCTTCATCCTAAGGAAGTGACTACAATACCCCTAGGGTTTACAACTGATTTGTCTCTACAGAACTAAGGGGTACAAAAGGTAGTCCACCTTTATTTTGGAGGCTTCTCTGTCAGCTGCAGAGGGGACAGTGTCAGCCTTTTTCAGAACAGACAGTGTCAGCCTTTACAGTGTTGACTTCTGGAACCTCCCTTCGCACTGGAGGGTGCGGTAGCTTCGGCGAGAAGCCTGCAGCCTGTTGGCCTTCGCTCCGCCGAAGGAGTCCTTCGATACAGTGACGGTTTTGAGCCGAAGCCGTCAAAGCCCTTGGGCCTTCGCACCACCACCTCCGGAGTGGATCACCACGGCTTCGCAGCTACTCCGAGCTCGAACACCGTCCGTCCGTGTACCGAAGCCATGCATGGCCGAAGCACCACAAGTCATCCTCACTCCGAAGCCCCACCTTCGGAGTACCACCCTCCGAAGTCCCTCCTTCGTCCAAGGCCTCCGCATGAAGCATTGCATGAGCACTTCGTCGCAGTGTCTCTGCCCGAGCACACACACCTCGACGAGCCTCACCCGGACCATGCCTTTGATGCGCCTCGACTTCTGAGACCTTCGTCGGGCCACCTTCGAGTGTCTCCCTCCGGAGCACACTTCGAACACCTTGCCTCCGCAGAGGACTTGTTCCCTCCAACTCCGAAGTCACTCTATCCGGAGTACCTTCGAAGTGCCTCACCTCCGAGGACTTTGTCTCGGAGTACCTTCAGCCGGAGCCACACTCCGCACTCTCTGCCTTCACCTGGCGCGACTCGACCCGAGGACCGACCCGGACCACCTTCGCAGCCACCGTGACGGAGCTCCCCGCTCCCCTGGCATCAAGCCACCCGCTTGACCCAGGTTCACCTGGCTCGAACCCTGTCCGTCGCCTCCGAAGTCCCTGCGCACCACAGACAAGCAAACAAGTGCATCCAGTACTCCGGAGACCTCTCCGGGTTAACAACCTCCGGCACACACTCCGGTGTACCGCCCAAAGTACCGAAGCCATCGGTACGAACCCTGTCATCGTGTACTGCCGGACCCCTCCGACAGGCACACTTCGCTGCACAGCTGCAGCAAGCAAACACCGAACTCACTCCGGTGACATACCTCCGAACACCCTTCGGAGGTACCACCTCCGAAGCCCCTTCGGAGGTACCCTTCGAACAGAGGGCAAATAATCCTGTCAATCACTCATCACATACACCGAAACCACCCTTGGTTTCTCAAATTTTAACTAAAATCAATGGTCCAGAGTCCAGATTAATTTAGAGGTAACGAGAGTGTATCGTAACAAAACTATATTATATTAGAGTATGTACATTCAAACATCGATTATATTAAAAACATTTTGATTTTACAAGAAGAAATGATTTTTTAGATTTGTTATAAAAATAGACTAAATTATTTATTTTCCTAATGTGAACAGCAATTATTTTCACCTCAATTTCCCTCTTTCCCAACTTTTCCAACTCAATAGATTATAGGGGTAAATAAAGAATTATCTCTAGAGATAAAATAATACTTCCTTCTATCACATAATATTGTAACCAGTAGTACAACAAATCTACACAACAAATCTACACTGTCTAAATTAATTGTAATATTGAATGACAAATCTGATCCTAGATCCTAATATCATAGTACGGAGTGGATATATATTATATACAATAAATTTTTTAAGCCAAAGTGGCATGGTATATTAATTAGGAGAAGGTAGAATTACAGAGTTTAAAGAAGACCAACAACCAAGATTGTTAGAGGACAAGTGGAGTTGGAGAAGAGAAACACAACATAAACAAAGACATCGAGACAAAACTAAGGCAAAATGTGCATTACGCTACCATAGAAACATACATTAGTGATGGATCATAATGTACATTAGTGATGGACATGTCCCCCGTCATCCTTATCGCGTCAGTAATGTCCTATCGTTAATGACGGGTAAATACCCGTCACTAAAGGATTTCTTTAGTTCCACTCCACGGCCGGCATGCCCCCTTTTAGTGACGGGTAACCAATATTACCCGTCACTTAAGGTAATTTTTAGTGATGGGGAGGACTTTACACCTATCATTAATATTATGATCGTATTTTAAAAAAATAATTATGTTTAGGTTGCATCCTCAATAGGTTATATTAAGTGACGGGAGTATTTTACACCCGTCACTAATGTGCTCGTTACTGGCGGGTGATTATTATCACTCATCACTAATAATATGGTCATTTTCAAAAAAAAAAACTTTTAGACTGCATCCTGAATCACAGCCATGATTTGAAAGCCAACATATACAACATCCAAAGCACATCACAGACAATTCATCATAGAGGATTCATTACCAAATTAGTATCACATATATTAACTGCATACTCGTTATCTCGAAGAAAATGACTAAAATAAATAGCGACACAAGATGGTTTCATGTTTTTTGAATAGCTAATAGCTAATCTATAGCGATATCATGAGCTTGGATAATATCCTATCACTATATATATCCAAGCTTCCACTACCACCACAATGGACAGCTTGAAAAGAAGCCCAGTGGTTAGTAGCAGGAGCACCATGGTATCGTCCGGGTAGGAGCACCACGGTGAATAGTCATATCAACTTCGAGTGCGTTATCTCGAAGAAATTGGCTAAGACCATCAATTATCTCTAAAAATTGGCTAAAAGTAGTAGGTCAATTTACCCTATAACAATAAAATGAAACAAAGTTAGCAACAACAGACGGTGCATTCGGATGGGGAAGATGACGACCTTTGGAGGAGGACGAGGAGGATGCAACTAAGGTGGCGGCCACGAGCACCGATGGTACATGTGACCAGGAGCGGCGAAGAGCACGACGAAGGTGACGACGGCGACGGGAGTTAAGGTTAGGGTTGCGAGAAATAAAAGCATGACGATTCACTTCGGTTATCCGCCTATTTATAGGTGGGAGAAGTCATCAGTGACGGGTGGTAGTTATCATCCATCACTGATGATGTAGGGGAGTCTCACGGTATAGATCAATCTTTAGTTACGGGTAACATTGTTACCCGTCACTAAACGATCCTTTAGTAACTGTTTATTATTATTACCCGTCACTAATGTTATGGTCATTTTTAAAAAAAATAGTTTTTAGGCTGCAACCTAAATCAAAGCTAGGATTTACCAGCCAATATATCCAAAACACATCACATACAATTTTTAGGCTGTAGCCTGAATTAAAGTCAGGATTTATTTGGCAGCAATTCATATCACATACAATTTTTCACGGAATACAGATAATTCATCACAAAAGATTTATAACCTAATATTGCATCATACCCCAGGTTTATAGTACATACATCACAACCTCAATGCCATTAGTAACAATGTTGAAATAGAAGGCGCACACAATGCCAACTTCTAAAGAGTTGTGCAGACATATAACTAACTCTAGGAGGATAAACCTGTCGAGATGTCTTGTAGGAGAGTCTTCCTTGCTGGAGTTACATCTGTTGGATTGCCAAAATAACAGATGTGCTTCAATTGGTCAATTAGGTTGGTATCGACCTCCCTGCCTATCCTCTTCCCCTTCCTGTCTGCAACATTGCTAGGACACTCCCTGACATTATAAGAAACCATGATAAGAACATAAACAAAATATGCACATGTGTTGTAATGTCGCTTCTCTATGTATACCACTATCGTCGTTATCCAGTTTGATGGCCATTGGGGTCTTCTCATCACCAAAGTTAGTGTAGAATTTTGCGATAACAGTCAATGGGGCATGTCCCATTGTTATTACCAAATAGTCCCCTTGTGTTAGGCCACCTCTTCGGCTAAATTCAGCCCACCTTTTGTGGAGGCATATCGTACCACCGCCCTCACATCTCACAACCTCAACCTCAGTGGTGTATCCATCTCTTGTCATTATTTGAGGGTGTCGCCAGCACGAATGTTACTGACCTCACAAAATCTTTTTGATAAATACTACAACAGTAGTAGATGTGCTTTAGTTTATTAACATAATAAACAGGACAAGCAATGTATAAAAAAACTATAACTAAATCTGGTGACACCCGCAGTGAACTAGATGATTAATCTTTATTAAGCAACTATCAGTAACATAGGTTGGTACTTGTAAATCGTTTAAAATCCTTGTCATACCCTAATTCACAAATTTCGGATAAATGGTTTTATAAACTGAAATTTAATAGTAAGAATGAACAAACTTACGAGAATGAGAATGCAACCGAGGTGCGGAGGGCACGGGCGACGGAGCGGCGAGGAGCACGCCAAAGGCGATAGTGACGGCGCCGGGAGTATAGGGTTAGGGTTGCGTGAAATGAAAGCGTGACGATTCACTTCGGTGCCCTGCCTATTTATTAGTGGGAGTCATCAGTGATAGGTGATAAACTTCTTTAGTGACATGTGGAAATATAACCCATCACTATAAGGCCCTTCTTTAATGACAGGTCATACCACGACTTATCCCTAATAAGGTAGCATTACTAACGCGTGTGAAATAATCCGTAACTAAAAGTGTATTACTGATGCACGTTTTTGCCTATCACTAAAGACCGTTTTGTGGTAGTGCTAGCTGCATCGCTCCGCCTTGAAGCCACATACGTAGCTCATCTGTAATGTGGTCAACTAAAGCCTCTGGCGTGGACGCAATATCCTAAAATCTGTACCTATTTCTTTTATTCAGAGTTCCCAAGCAATTAGGATGAAAGCCGTTTTTACTCTTTTTCTAATCTCATAATGAAAATTCCTTATGTGCCCGTCCTCCACATTGGAGGACCGATGACCCCAAACTCCTTTGGGTCCTTCTTGAGGGAGCCCAAGCGAAGCGGATCTTTCTGGACCAAACCTCGGTTGTGAAAGGATAATCAATGATAAGATGATGAATTGTATCTAAGTTTCGAAGACAAAACTGACAAAAATAGTTGTTTGGCCATCCTCGGAGTTGAAAGCGATCTAAAGTCCAAAGCTTGTTCTGTAGCAGGAGCCAAGCGAAGAATTTACATTTGGAAGGAGCTCAGTTTTCCGTTTTCCGTATCAATTCTGCTGATTCTTTTATAAATACATACAGAATTATGTCCTAATAAGCTCACAAGTTGAAAATAACGGAGCCGGCCAGTATATTGTTAGGTGTAGCATTGAACTATTAGCCGGCCTCCTTCTACAGCTGCTCGTGTCGTCGCAAGCAGGGTCGTCATTGTTCACACCGAGCTCGTGCGCGCGCAAACGACGATCGATCACCAAAAGACGCGAATCCGGGTACTTCCGCGCGCCATGGAAACCCCCGTGTGGTGGAGGCCCGACGCGCGCCCGACGAGCTAGAGCTCCTGTGCACGACCTGTAGAACAGCAATGGCGGAGACTGTAGGTGATTGGGTTGTGATGGATCCAATAATTAGGCAATTAATCGACGGGGCATACCTGTCCGTCCGTCCGTCCGATTGCTACTATACTTCGCATCCAAATGGATCAGTCACAAGTGATCGGCACTGTGCCACTGTTTCCTTCTACTGCTTCACTCACCAAGCATGCATGCATGCACAATATTGCTCGCTGTTGCTGGAGAGGGCAGGCAACCTTAATGCATAGATGCCAAGAACTCAACTGGCCATGGGGCAATTAAACTTAAGGGAACCCCTGTGCCGGCACGCATGAATGTTCAGAGTTCAGACTTCAGATACTTATTCAGAGGAGACGCATGCATGCATATATGCTTGCATGTCTTATGCCAATTTGCAGAGTTCGCAGTTGTCTTTCGCAAGAACAGATTTAAGAGACGTGAAAACGCTAACGCAGGTGCTGGGTCTGGACTCTGGATGGGATGCTTGCCCGGGAGCCTACACGGCAGCAGCTGCCAATTCTTGGAATATCTCTGCTTCCTTTACAGATTACAGTGAGTGCTTCATTTCACCAATATTTTCAGCGCGCCAGTTCATCTGTGAGCAGCACAAGTGCGTGCAGAAGTAAAGTAAACCTTACTGTTTTTACTGCATGCATCTTAGCTACGAGAACTATTTGTGCCCCCTGTAGTCACATCTGACGCCGTGCATCCGTCTCGACTAGCTGTCGATCGACGCTGTTTGGCGAACCATTCACCTACATTCCTGCGTCTCATTTACCCATGTTTACCTGTTACCCTGTAGCTTCTTGCACTCGCCTACAGGAAAAACTCGATCTTGAATTCTTCATGGTTCGCTGGTCCGGCTGAACAGTTTGGACCCCCTTTGACTCGTCTTGGAAGCAACAGTCCCATAGAAGTGAATCTGAATTCTGAACTCCAACTTTTAGGCACAGGGAATACGTGCTGGAACTGGAACTCCAAATCCAAATATCCAATGGCATGGCACGCCGAAGACCAGAGGAAATTTGGAGAGGGTGCTGAAATGAGTCCCTTTTTAGTGGTTGGTATGCAAAAAATCAGTGAAAAGGTCGCATTCAAGCCCAAAATATCTGTGAAAACGATGGCTTCCCGGTCCCTGTCACCGTGTCTCCATGCTGATTTGTGGCCATAATTCCCGCGATCAGATTCTTCTCTCTTTCTCTCTGGCTCTCGCGGTGTTGCGTTCTTTCAGGCGCGCGGCGGATGCGACGAGCATGGACGCCGACGACGAGCGACGGCGTCGCGAGCAGCGCGGCCTGAGGAGGCCGTTTCTAGCGGACGACGAGGTACGTGCCCTCCGAAAACCGCGCGCCCGTAGTATGGAAGCCTTGCAGGTGCCACCACTTTCACCGGGCGGCACGCGCGTGCGGCGCCTGCTCGCTCGATCGCGCCGGCCGGTGGCCGGTTCGGGCGGAGCACACGCTAGCATGTGTTCCTCCATAGTTCAATAAATCTACACTAGTGTAGAGCCAGTCTGCCACTTCACTTCTGAGCTTTTGCTTGCTGTGTGCCCTGTGCTAGGCATCTTGTTCAAATCGAAGCCTGTTGCATCTGGAAGCTCGGGAACACGAGGTACACAAGGCTGGTAGCTGCTCCAACAAGGCACTGATAATCATCTTGAGTGAGTTCCTGGCCTCCTGCATGATGTTCATGTTGTGTTCTTAGTTTCTTGTACTGCCAGTTTGAACTGAATTAGCTAAGAATCACACCAGTCAGCTCATCTTCCAAACAGGCCTGCAATTCTTGGAGGTCAGTGCTTTCTACGGGGTCTACCTGAGCCTAATAGTGTATCTTCAGGAGGTTCTTCATGGCGACAGTGCTTCCAACGTGGCGACTGTCAGTTCTTGGGCCGGAGCTAGCTACCTCATGCCCGTCCTCGGCGCCGCCGTCGCCGACTGTTGCTGGGGAAAGTACACGACGGTGTTGGCCGGCCTGTCCATCTCTCTCGTCGTAAGCGATCTTCATCTGCAGTGGCGCCATTGATTGATGTGGTGCTTCTCTGACGGGAAACTCGAAACAGGGGATGGCCATCATCACCGCGTCAGCTACGTTGCCGTCTCTGAGGCCTCCGCCGTGCGGGCAGAGCGCCTACTGCGCCCCGGCGACGCTCAGCCAGGAGCTGGTCTTCTTCACAGGCATATACCTCTGCGCCGTTGGGATCGGCGGGGCGAAGGCGGTCTTGATGTCGTTCGCGGCAGAGCAGTTCGACGACGGCGGCGGCAAGAACGCAGTGGAGCGGGAGAGGAAGGCGTCCTACTTCGGCTGGTACTACGCGGTCGCCAACCTGGGGATGCTCACGGCGGGGACGCTGGTGGTTTGGGTCGAGGACAAGGTGAGCTGGGGCCTCGGGTACTGTCTGTGCGCTTCGTTCGTTGCGGTCGCCGTCGTCGGCCTCGCCGCGACGGCACCCATGTACAGGATCCTGCCTCCGGTGGGTAGCCCATTGAAGGGCGTGCTCCAGGTGCTCGTTGCGTTCTGTCGCAAGGCAAAACGGACGGCGCCTGACGATGCTACTGAACTGTACGAGGAGGATGGTCCCAAGAACTCGTTGCTGCATCTGGTGCACGAACGACTAGAGCACACTGACCAATTCAGGTGCTTGGACAAGGCTGCCATTGTCACCGACGCGGACCTGGAAGACGGCGACCGGTGGAGGCTGTGCACGGTGACCCAAGTGGAGGAGGTCAAGATTCTGCTGCGGCTGATCCCGATATGGCTCACGTCGGCAGTCTACTTCGTCGCCAACACGCAGGCGCAGACCACCTTCGTGCAGCAGGGCACCAAGACGGACGCCACGATCGCGCGCGGCGCCGTCTCCGTCCCGGCCGCGTCGCTGACGTCCATCGAGGCGGTGTTCGTCGCCGCCTTCGTCGCGCTGTACAACAGAGCCATCGCGCCCGCGGCGCGCCACGTGCTCGGCCGCTCTGAGGCGTTCACTCCGCTGCAGCTCATGGGGTTCGGGCACGCGGCGGCGGCACTCGCGGTGGGCGTGGCCACGTGCACGGAGGCGCGCAGGCTGCGCATGGACAGGACGGGGGAGCCCGCCATGGGCATCGCGTGGCTGCTGCCGCAGTACCTCATGATGGCCGTCTCCGACGCGTCGCTGACCGTCGGGCAACTGGAATTCTTCTACGACCAGTCTCCAGAGCCGATGCGGGGCGCGTCGACGGCGTTCTACTTCCTGTCTTGCTCGGTTGGGAACCTGCTCAACTCGCAGCTGGTGACGCTGGTGGCGAAGGTGACCGCGGCAGGGGGCGGCGCGGGGTGGTTTCCACCGGACTTGGACGACGGTCACCTGGATTACTACTTCTTGCTCATCGTAGCTCTCACCGCGGTGAACTTCGCAGTATATGTAATCCTCTCCAAGAACTACACGCCCAAGATGGTTAGGTATTCGAATCTCTCTCACTTGTAGCAAAACAACAACAAAGTGACGAATCACGGAACAAATCTCGGCAAGAATTTTGCGGGTTAGTGAGGCCAGTTGTCTGGTAGCCCAGCCCAATTTTAGGGTTCTTGCGGCTTAGCAACGCTCAATATTGGGTCGGGCTGATATATTTTTTCCTTGTTTAGTTTAGTCCACCTGGCCCAACTAGTGCTCTTCCCAGTCTCGTCGAACACTTATTCTGGATTGCGTTGGGGGTGTGGATGGGTTTAATGGGCTAGATTTCAATTTGGGCAAAGATTGAGATAAGCAAAACCTGTTTGAAAAGTTTAAGATTTTTAAAACAGCCGCTGAATCAAGAGAAGTTGGGGTTATTTGTTTCTAAATACCACGATTTGTTTAGAGAAGCTCCGTACTCCGATAAGTGAGAATCTAGGAAAACTGGTATTTTACTATTTCTGAATTTTAGTTCAGATTATATATAATTATTAAGTTTCACAATTAGGTCAAATTAGGTCAACTGTATATAACAGGTAGAGAAGATTTAGACTTTTGAAATTAGTCGTAGCCATTAGATTCTCGCTAAAGGTCCGTAGCTTTCAGTTATATGAAAACAAATAGTCTATATTCCGATCTATATTATGAGAATCGATACGAGTGTGGAATCTAAAATTAAACTTGAATACAAAAGCCGAGAAACATTAATTTTTCCAAATTCTCGTCGTCAGATGGATACACAAATTATCCAACTTCTCAAACGAACTAGATAGATACTCAACTAGCTAGCTACTAAAAATATATGATCCAAACAAACATATCTTAGCAACGGCTGATACAGTAGGACGGGGAGAGCAGGGTGTTGGTGTGGATGATGGTCGCTTTTCTTCAGTCAATGCATCAGGTGTTCATCTCATCTCACAAGATGATTTTTTTACCAGCCTACTGAAACTGAAACTTCTTCTTCCTGGTATCTGAATCTCTAAACGACCACGCAGTGACGACGGTGCTTTGCTGGTCAAATGAAATTAAACTGAACGATTTTTTTGCATTTCCCTGTGACGAACCAGGTAGAGAAACTGGAAGAAGGAAAAAGATATCTATAATGTTCTTTACCTTGTATGATCTTCTTCGTAAGGAAAGGTTAACTTGTACGGGACGATAATACGTTACTTTCATTTCTTTTCAGGAAGAAATAAACGGCTTTGGATTGGCCAGTGTATTTTCCCGAGCACTCTATAAATACTAATTTGCTTGATAAAAAAATACTCGACGAATCTCTTATTTGTCGAACCCACCGATATAAAAGGGTTTCGTCGAGTGGCACAATACTCGGCAAATATTTTTTTCCCGTAGTGTTAGGATTTTAGGGTCAAAATGAAATTGAACAGAAGAGCCACCGACAAACTGATGCATATCAATCAAATTGTTATAAAAAAATCCACAACTTCGATATAACAAACATATTTCTCTTATAAAATATCAATCAAATAGTTATTACATTTTTAAAAAATCGTAAATTTGGTATAATAAAACATATACCACTGTACAATTTTTTAAATCCAAAGTCGAACCTACTCTCAAGAAACACATTAAACAAATTTGGTTAGGAATAGTAGTGACACCGTTCAAAGAAACAAATGTGTTATTTTTTGCGATGCATGTTGATTTAATTTAGTTTGACATTTTTTTGGGTATCATGTCAACAACTGAGGTAAACAAAAAACATGTTTATATTTTTCGTCATATATAAAGCTTAATTGTTCAAATGATCTACTGTTTAAAAAGCAAATTGAAGTGGTAAAAGCGACAGGCATTTTCAAAAAATAACAGATTTGTCCGTCTACACAAATTTGTAGCAGAATTGATTTTTTTTTCAAAAAATATATTATTAAAAAATACCATTCGTTTTATTTGGTCAATTGAAAACATTGTCTATTTACGTGACAGCTTGAGATTTTTTTAAATTGGCTTTAAATGGGCTTTTCGTGTGACCCATGAAACCCAAATCCGACGAGGCTTACCCTCAGAGTGGGCCCAAGCAGGATGCTATATAAATAGGGAGTAACCATTCGTGCCGAAACCCTACTGCGCCTCCACAACTGCCGCCGCCGCCGCCGCCGCCGCCTGCTTCCGAGTGTCGCCATGCCGCCCAAGCTCGACCCGACGCAGGTGGTGGATGTGTACGTCCGCGTGACGGGAGGTGAGGTGGGCGCGGCGTCGTCGCTTGCCCCCAAGATCGGTCCGCTCGGTCTCTCCCCTAAGAAGATCGGTGAGGACATCGCCAAGGAGACGGCCAAGGACTGGAAGGGCCTACGCGTCACCGTCAAGCTCACCGTCCAAAACCGTCAGGCGAAGGTGTCCGTCGTCCCCTCCGCCGCGGCGCTCGTCATCAAGGCGCTCAAGGAGCCCGAGAGGGACAGGAAGAAGGTCAAGAACATCAAGCACAGTGGCAACATCAGTCTCGACGACGTCATCGAGATCGCCAGGACCATGAGTCCTCGGTCCATGGCCAAGGATTTATCCGGGACCATCAAGGAGATCCTCGGGACATGCGTCAGCGTCGGCTGCACCGTCGACGGGAAGGACCCCAAGGATCTGCAGCAGGAGATCACCGATGGCGAGGTCGAGGTCCCCTCTGCTTAAAGGTATATATAAATATCTTCTCTTTTACCATTTTCTATTGCTATCTTGCAATGCAATAGGTGCATTGATTATATTAACTTGAGACCAGTCTGATAGTACCAACATAGTGAATTAGTGATGCTATAGTGCTTACAATATGTGGGTTGTATGAACGTGGTATTGGTAGATAAGCGTCTGTAATTGAGTAATTCTTTGTATGGAAGGTGAAATTTTGTTAACCAGGCAGTACATGCTATACTCGTTGTTTGTAGTTTCGAGTATGATCAGGGTTGTCATATTATACAACCGCACATTGCCATGCTTTTGTTGTACTGAGTGACCTGTTTAGTTACTTCTTAAATCAATCATCTTGTAGTTCATTTGTTTCTGCTGAACAGAATAATATAACTCAGTTGTTTTGATCGTCATGATTGTATATGCTCAATGACTGTATTGTTTCTGTGTAACACATTGTATTTCTGTCAGCTCAGATTTGGTTAGTATGTATGATTTTTAGCCAGTGTACTATGTTTTCATAAGTCATAACTTTGTTATTATGTTCATATATATGGTATCTGATCTTTCTTTGGTTGTCACTTAATATTTCCCTGCTACATGAGGCCCCATTTTGTTTCAGGCTGTTGAAAGTTTGATATTATGTGGCTTCTGATTACTTGTGCTGGTTGCATATGATTGAGTTGCGGTGCCGTAGCATATGAGTTGTGATTATGATTATATTACAAAATTCAAAAAAGAATTGTTTGATGTATAATTTAATACATATCTGAATAGATGTTATTATATGTATCTACATGAAATTTATAAAAATAATTGTTTGTTGTAGCTTGTTCAGAAATCATGTATGAAATCTTCATGTTTTGTCACATTGCAGGTTGGAATTCTAGGAGAATACCATCTGGTGCCTACTGCTGAAATGATGCTTTGTTCCAAATGCTGCTCATGTACCTCACAAGAACCTATTTTTGTCATGCCTTAGTTCTCTCTTGTATGACCTCAATGTTACTATTGCAACTAGGTACCATTTGGTCTTCTGGAATGGAGTTTAAAGTACTTGAAAAAGTTCCATTCAGTTTTATTTCCTGCGACTTAATTTAGGTTCTGCATGCCTATCAGAAATGCTTTGCATCTTACGCATTCTTGAATTTTGACGACCAGATTTATACGTCGATTTGCTTACCCATCACATATTCTGCCCGATAAACTTTGTGCTTACCCATCAGATATTCTGCCCGATAAAAAAAATTAAATCTGGTACTTGTTTTTTTGAAATTACAAATCAATTGCCGAACAGGCTCTATAAATAGGGACTGGAATAGCATCTTCTCTGTACCAATGTACTTGTCCAACACATCCTAACCCTAGAGTTGTTTTTTATCTTTATTTATTATGGTAATTAGTTAGTTTAATCAATTCAAGATTTGACATATTAGAAATAATATACTATATTTAAGAGAAAATATAGATATATTATGAATAGATTGATTTTATGTTGACATACATTTGTAGATGGTGACGTCACCGTCTGTCCAAAGATGTCGAACTCTCATGTGTTTCTCTAAAGATATATGTAAATTCATGAGAAGTCATGATGATCTCACCTACGAGACGTGGATCATGTACAAATAAACCAATATTAATAATTTTTCCTTTTTTATATTTTTTTGAATCAATCACTTACAATATATCTAATAATATTTATGCGCGTAGTTAACTCCTCCACTGTCGCCACCTCCGCTATGTGATTTTATTGAATGGATCAACAAAGAGGTGGATTTGGAGAACTGGGCAGATCTTATGAGGACTCATGCATTCAATAGGGAGCTCTTTGAGATGAGATGCAAGCGGCGGGAGAGGAGCGTGCGAGGAAAAATTTAAGAGAGAGTAGGCGGAGCGCAAGGCGAAAGAGGAGCGCGAGGCTGATAAAGAGAGGAAGCATGAGAGGACTCATCGTGCGTATGCAGCAGGACCAAAAGCCATAAGGAAGGGAAAGTACCGTCGGTGCACTCAATAGGCATGTAGTGTAGTTTGTATTTTCAAATTTGTGTTGTACCGTGTTATGTTGTGTACTTCCTTATGTGTTGTTCGTAATGTACTGTTTTAAATTTGTATTGTACCGTGTTATGTTGTGTACTAATTTAATTAGTACGTAATTTTTACGTTGACCCGTACAAGTTTGGTCATAAAATTGCTCGTAGAGTAGATAATATATTTTTATTTAAAATTTTAATTTTGGTACACGATTTCAGAATTTATAAAAATAGACTTCTATCTGTAATTGGTCTTATGTGTATTGTAACCTCTTTATATAAGACCGATTCAAAATTTTAAAATTTGAATAAAAATGTATTATTTTAAAAAATATTCACGTTGTAGTCTACAATAGCTACCGTGTCGAGAATAATACTGTAGTGTTCCCTGCAGTACGTACTACGTGTGTACGGCATCTTGACCTGAGGATGCGTTGACGGACCAAATCGAGAGAGATCAAAAGAAAGAAAGAAAGGAACCACACGAAGCACGTCGTTCTAGTTCACATGTGGTATCTGATCTGTATTATGGTGTCACTTAGTATTTTCCTAATACATGAGGCGCCATTTTGTTTGTGGTAGTTGAAAGTTTGATATTACGTGGCTTCTGATTATTTTGTGGTGCTGGTAGCTAGCATATGATTGAGTTGGGACTATGATTACATTACAAAATTCAAAATAATTGTTTGATGGCGTATAATTTTGTATATATCTGAATAGATGTTATTATAGGTGTCTACTGTCTACACAAAATTTATATTAGAAATACAATCCGGTGCACTCAAGATACCATGCTTTAGTTCTAAGACAGTTTTACCGTCTTTAAGGAAGTAAAAGTAAGTATCAAGAGGTATCAAACTAAATCCAACGGTTGATCTAAAAAGGGTATAATTGGGAAAAATAAGAAAAATAGAGCACTCAGTGTTGCCCCGCCGCTGTCGGTGCCTTGCCGGCACCGCCCTGCCACACCACCGCCGGCAACATGCCACCGAGCCCCACTACACCGCAGCCACCCTAGAGTTCCGCAGCCCCGCCGTGTCGTTGTCGCCTTGGAGATCCACAACCCCCTGTGTTGTCGTCGATCCATCACTGGGGCCCACAGTCCCACTGTGTCGTCGCCGCCCCAGAGCTTTGAAGTCCCCGCATCTCCACTGCCCTAGAGCTCCGTAGCCCACGCGCCGCCGTCGTCTCATCACCGGGCCCGCAGTCCTGCCGTGTCGCTGCCGCCTCGGAGCTCTGAAGTCCCCGCGTCGCCACTACCCTAGAGCTTCGTAGCCCCTGTGCTGCCATCGTATCGTCACTGGGCCCCATAGTCTCGTCGTGCCGCCCCGGAGCTCCAAAGTCCCCTATGTTGCCGCTGTCTTGGAGCTCCATAGCCCCTTGCATCACTGTCGTCCCGCTGCCCGCCGCTCCTAGATCTTGCCCCACCGCTGCACGCCAGACCAGACCACCCCAGCCGCCCTAGCCACAAAGTGTTGATGTGAAAATACGAAAATACCTTTCCACCTTGGAATTGAAGTAGATGTACCATTTTTTAAGAAGACATGTACTAGCAGGTACTGTCTAATCTAGACCATTAGATGAGAACGATCAACGGTTTAGATTTAGCACCTCCTCACTCTCGGTGATGGTAAAATTCCTCTTAGTTCTATCTCATGTGACTCAATGTTACTATTGCAACTAGGTACCATTTGATCGTCTGGAATGGGGTTTGAAGTACCTGAATAAAGTTGCATTCGGTTTTATTTCCTGTGACCTAAATCTGGTTCGGCATGCCTATCAGAAATGCTTTTGCACCTTCTCCTTTCTTGAATTTTCAGCACTAGATTTATACCCGGTGATATTCGTACCCGATAATATTTCAACCATTTTAGAATATAAATCTTAACTAAATTTATCTATAGATCAATATATATGTTTTGTATAAATATCTAGATTCATCCATCTATAAATAAATCTATATAAAACTAAAATAACTTATATCCATATGCCACCAGGTTGCAGGCAGACGATAGCATGCTCGCTCGGTTTGCTCAAAGTATGAGATGATATCTTCTTTTATTTAGACTGTCTTTTTAATGAATAATTTTTAAAAAAATATAAGTTTGTATCTAATCTTGTTTATCTCTTATCTCTAATCTTGTATCATGACAATATGTTACAAGCCCACTCCAAACTCTAGCCCAGATAGACATCAACGATGATCGGATTATATATAACGCCACTCGGATACCTAACACACGTGTAATGTGAAAAATTTCTCGCATGTTATTACAATTTTAAAAAATTTCCAACGTATCATATCAATTAACTGTGATGGTTCTTATATGTTAGTAACATACTGATAATACATTAGTAAACCGTAAAAATTATAATGGTTCCGAAAAAAATAACCCGTGATACACCTTATCTCATTTCTATCTTTGACTATACATATATGTAATCGATCATTAATAAGAGTAGAAGGGGTGTTTGGTTTTATGAACTAAAATTTAATATGTGTCACATCGGATGTTTGGACATCAAATTGAAGAACTAAAAATAAGCTAATTATAAAAACAATTATAGAATCGGAGGATAATTCGTGAGATGAATTTATTAAGCCTAATTAATTCATGACTAGCAAATGTTTACTGTATTATCACATTATCAAATCATGATATAATTATCTTTATTAAATTTGTCTCATAAATAATCCACCGATTATAAATCGGTTTTATAAATAACCTAAATTTAATACTCTAAAATAATATCTAAACATTTAACCAAACATTATTCGGCCATCTGTGGTCTAGTGTGTTCACTGTGCCGCACTGTTCATCCACTGTTTCTTTAGAACAGAAACGACCAGATCCCGTCCCCCGAAGCAACAGCAAACTAGCGGGTGAACAGGGCCGGCGGCGGCGTGGCTGCTCCGCGCGCGCCTGGTGGCAGAGCTGGCGGAGCCATGTACGTGGGCTGTGGCCTGTGGGCACGTACCAGATGGCGAGCGAGGCGCGGGTGCGCCGCGCGCGGCGAAGACGGCGTCGATGTCGAATCCGTGGCGCGCCGTGATGTCGGCGAGCGGGCGGGTGTAGCACGCCTGCGGCCTGCCGCCGCGAGCCGACGTTCTCGCCGCGCTCCTAGCTCGTACGCCCCCCTCCCCCGCATGCAGCGCGTCGGACGCCGCCGCGCCCAGGCAGTGCAGCGCGTAGCAGTGCACGTCGGGCCGCATCTTGGCCGGGCTTGCAGCTTGCGGATGCAGCCCGCCCCGACCTTCTTCGCGTATACCGGAGGAATTTTTTTTTGAAGTGCTGAGTCGGTCAGCACTTGAAGTGGCATCCAGTCCGACAGCAGGTTAGTTTTGCAAATTTTTGAAATCAGCATACAAATTTGAATTTTTTTTTAAAAAAAATCTATATCGGAGCACCTGGTTAGTCGTCACCTGCACGCGCACATAGTTAAATTGATATTATATGTATTGAAATAATTAAATCTACTACTATTTTTATATTAGGTAAATTTTATGGCGCACAAGAAATATTGTATACCGTCTATCCATTTTAATCTAGTAGGTTATCTTTTATTTTTTATAATTATTTTTTATCTTATAGAAATCTAGTTTCACTTTTTTTTAGAAATTTTCTAATTATTAGCGCCGATTTTTCTCATTATGCAGATTTTTAGGATTCTGTTTTTATTTTTTCCCTTGCATACAGTCTACATCGGTAATTACTGTTAAATACTAGTTCTTCCATCATTTAATCCACATTCCTAATTGTGCTTATCATTACAATTTTGCTTTTATTTTTCTCTTGCATTCGGTTATTTATGTTTTATTTAAAAAATTCGAGTAAAAGATGATTGGTTTATCAATTTCATTCAAAATTGATGTATAAATTTGAAATAATGAAAAAAATTAGAAATTCTTTTAAATATTAGGTGCTTTACGATGATTTATGGTGAAATTTATTTTCGAAAATATTAAAATTTTAGATGATTAGTATGAGCTCGTCAATTTCATTCAAAGTAGAAATATAAATTTGAAAAAAAATAAAAATTATTTTAAATACTAGGTGATTTATGATAATTTATGGTGAAATTTATTTTCAAAAAATATTAAAATTTCATATGACTAGTATAAATCTATAAGTTTCATTCAAAATTTAAATATAAATTTTAAAAATGAAAAAATATATTTTAAATACTAGCTGATTTACAATCATTTGTGGTGAAATTTATTTTCAAAAATATTAAATTTTTAAATGATTAGTATAAACCGATAAGTTTCATCAATATTGAAATATAAATTTGAAAAAAAATGGAGAAAAAATCGGTAGAACGGGAGCCTGGTTTTTCTGGGATTCCGTAGCAGTTGTTTGCCGACTAGTCAGTAGTCAACCCTTCTTGCCCATCACCTAATTTTTTAAATTTAACTTATTTTTAATTTTAATTAAAATCAATGTTTTAGATTAATATAAAGTATTACATTTTTATTCGAAATAGAAGCACTGTACCACAACATAACTCTTAGGCTATTCATAATGAAGGTTTCATGATATTAATTATCATAACACATCAGATTTTTTCTGACATGACATTCAATTAATGAGGGAAGATAGTCAAATCGTTTTATTAGAGAGAGTGTATTTCATGAAAGCTAGTTGTATTTAATTTCACTGATTAGTGTAGGAAATAGTGAAATGAAATTCTCCAATAAAAAATGGTATTTCATTCAGTGGATTTAACATAGCGGAGCAAACTCATTGAAGTAATTATCCAGTTCTCATTATTGTTTCTATTTTTGGAAGCACCAGCCAGGCAACTACCAGTTAAACAAGGTCACGTTCGCAGCATCTGCAGCTACCGACCGGGACCCGCCGCACGGAAACTTCCGGTCAAAAATAAATTTTAGAAGTCAATAAATATATATATTTTTGCTATACACGTGATATTACTGAATTTGTATAGAAAACATTTTATTTGATATTAATTTTATAGTTAGTAATGTTACATTGGGAAAAATCAATACTTAAAGTTCTCGTTAAAAATCATGTTAAGAAATTAAATAACATATATTTCTGGACATATTAGATTTTTTGTCGTATGAAAAAAATTGTGACCGATTTCTTTGCACAAAATAATTTTCCCATGGTTCTTATACGTATAAAATTAAGTACATGTTCATAAACGAAATACACAAGGTTTTACGGGAAAAATATTTCGAGAAAAATCACTGACACTAGTCAACAAATCTTTACTATATCAAGGAGACTAAATGGGTCAAGGCATTCTTAGAAAAAGCTCTAAAGAAGATTACAACAAAAAAATCGAATCAAATAAATACTCTAAATGGGTCCTAAAAATAAAGAATATATAAAATTAATCTTTTTGTTCTCTATTTTAAGGAGCATACACATAAATTTAAATTTAGAAACTCTATAGAAAAGTCAAATTTTAAAGTATCCATAATTCGGATCACAAAATAACATATCGGTTATACCGTTAAAATAGCTACAAACATTGAAAATTTTAAATAATAATATAAAATTATGTTTTAAAATTTATTTATTTATTTATTGGCTAGCTCTCGTTCATGCCGCATGTTGCATGCCTCGTCAGGCGAATCTCATCGTGTGCAACACGACTGTCGACTGGTGCCGCGCGCGCTGCGCGCATGTGCGCGTCGATCGAACAACTACGCGTCGCGTCCGCGAAAATTATATTAAAAGCCCCGGTTTGAACTGATCTCGCCTCGAGCTAACGATAATTTAATGCGTCGTGTCCGTCTCCTACCGGAGTTGGTGACGGCGAGCCGCGAGCGAGCGGCCGGGTGCGCTTGGCGCTTACCTGTTCTCTCCCTCCCTCGCGCGTGGAGCGTTTTGACTGCGCCGGCTGCGTGTATAATCAGCCTTGCTGCCTCTCTCAAGCTCATCGTTCCTATCTCTCCCAAACTCTCATCCGATCCGATCGAGGCCAAAGGCGGAGTCAGCGAGGCGTACGGCGGCCGGCGGGACTCCAAGTCCAAGGTTTGGGGAATCTTTCGATCGGCTGCTCTGCGGCAATGGACGGCGCCGGCGACGCCATGGAAGCCCAGCGCTCGCCGCGGCTGTACAAGGTATGTATATGTAATATGTATATGTATATATCTATCTCTCTTCTCCAGCGACCTCGTCTCTCCCAGAAGCTTAATTAGGGCTCGATGATTGCAGCAGGACGTTGTGATTATCAGTTTATAATTTCTTGCTGGTTATTTTCCGAAGAATTATTTGGAATTTACTTTCTAGGTTCGGTTGCTTCTGTGTAGAGCTTGACGTTCCGGAGGATCGCGACGAAAGAAAGGAACAAGCAGCCTGACCAGAGTGAAATCATCAAGGCAAGCACCTGTAGATCGAGCTAGTTGAGCTCGTACTTTTCTTGTTAATTATTATGTCGCCTTGCAACTTTCAAGTTTATTATATTCGTATTTTTTCCTTGTTGAAAGATCAAATTTGCAATTTTTCCTGGATGAGTGAATGTAAAATTTCTGACTTCGTTTGCAGATTCGGAGCCCAAGGCCCCAGGATGATGGCCTCACGGTGCCATTTATACACGAGAAGCGAACTAGGAGTAAAGCGCCGGCTGTGGTCCTAGGGTTCGAGTGCTTGGAGAGCACAGCGTTCAACGGCATTGCCACGAACCTGGTGGTGTACCTGGAGACGCTGCTGCACGGCAGCAATCTCGCGAGCGCGTCCGATGTCACGACGTGGTTCGGCACGAGCTACCTCACCCCGGTGTTCGGCGCCATCATCGCGGACACGTTCTGGGGCAACTACAACACCATCTTCGTCTCCCTCGTCGTCTACCTCCTCGTAAGCACAGAGTATGTTAAACCACCGGTACGTAGTTGTTACCTTTGCAAGCTATTGATCTCGATATGTGCAGGGCATGATGCTGGTCACCTTCTCGGCGTTCTTGCCGACCACCGCGCTGTGCAGCGTGGTGGGATCGTCGTGTCAGCAGCCTGTTTTTGGCGCGCAGACCATCGCGTTCATCGGGCTTTACCTTGTGGCGTTCGGAAGCGGCGGCGTGCGGGCGGCGCTGCTGCCGTTCGGCGCGGAGCAGTTCGACGACGACAACGCGGCAGACCGGGAGAGGAAGATGTCGTTCTTCAGCTGGTTCTACCTCTGCGTCGACTTCGGCATGATCGTGTCGGGCCTCTTCATCGTGTGGATCCAGCAGAATGTGAGCTGGGGCCTTGGCTTCGGCATCGCCACGGCGTGCATCGCTGTCGCGTTCGGGGGCTTCGTCCTCGCCACGCCCATGTACAAGCGCCGCATGCCCACCGGCACGCCGCTCAAGAGCCTCGCGCAGGTCGTCGTCGCTGCTTGCCGAAAGATCAGTCTCCGCGTCCCCGCCGATGCCACCATCCTGTACGAGGTCCATGACAAGATCAATCAATCGAAGATCGCGCACACCGACGAGTTCAGCTTTCTTGACAGAGCGGCAGTGGTGGTTCTTGAGCCCGACTTGGAGGAACACTCGAACGACATCGCAGCGGCGGCCACAGGGTCATGGAGGCTCTGCACGGTGACACAGGTGGAAGAGCTCAAGATCCTGCTGCGTCTTCTCCCGATATGGGCGACGAGCATAATGCTGTCGGCGGCGTACGCGCAGCTGAACACAACGTTCGTGCAGCAGGGCGCCGCCATGGACATGCGGCTCATGTCGTTCAGCATCCCACCCGCGTCGATGGTGTCCTTCGAGGTGCTCTGCGTCCTGGCATGGGTACTAATCTACGAATCACTGATCGTGCCTGCCCTCAGGAGCATCTTCCCGGCCAATGGTGAGCCGTCGCAGCTGCAGCGGATGGGTGGTGGCCGGCTGCTCATGGCCTTCGCGATGGCCGTCGCGGCGCTGGTGGAGATGATGCGCCTGGAAGCCGCTGGGCGCGGGGAGTCCGTGAGCATCGCATGGCAGATGCCGCAGTACTTCGTGCTCGCCGGCGCGGAGGTGTTCTGCTACATCGCGCAGCTGGAGTTCTTCTACAGCGAGGCGCCCGAATCCATGAAGAGCATGTGCACGTCGTTGGCTCTGCTCACCGTGGCGCTGGGCAGCTACATGTGCTCCTTCATCTACGCCGTCGTGAACGCGTTCACCGCCGTGGACGGGCGGCCGGGGTGGATATCGGACAACCTCGACGAAGGGCACCTGGACTACTTCTTCTGGGTCATGGCTGCCCTGTGCACGCTCAACTTCGTCGTGTACAGCGCCTTCGCCCGGAACTACAAGGTCAAGACGGTCGTGTCGTGATGGCGCGTTCGTTACACAACATTATTGCCGTCGCAGTGTGGTCACATTGTATTGTAGTCCTAATAGTTATTGTTAGCGACACGGTCATATGCATGTGTGGGATAAATCATCCGTTCCCAGGCGACGCCTGTATGCATGAACATATGTGTATATATACAATTGCATACATGTGTTTCGTGGCAAATTGTTCGTCCGTCCCAAGCACCCGAGCCATCGTCGCCATTCGACGGCCGCTCGCCGCCGTCGCCCGTCAGTCCCCGCGCGCCATCGCCCAGACGCCCGTGGCCGTGCAACGCCTACCCGTGCCACCGTTTACTCGCCACCGCCTGCACACGGCCTCCCGCGCCTCGCACGCGATTGATTATTGGGTCAATTGGGTTAGGCGAACCGAGCTGTATTGTTAGTTATCTTTAGTCTATCTCATCTACGCAAAAAGTTATAAGTCTTTTATAAAAGAGAATAGTCATCTTCCTTTAAGTCGGTTACCTGGTACGTTTGAGGTCTAAAAAACATGGTACGTTTGAGGTCTGAAAAACATGAGACACTAACAATTGATATCATAGTCAACATTGTCGTGCCTAGAGTCAACCACCTTTAGTCTCACCTTGTCTACCCAAGAGGCTATGAACCCTTACTCTTGAACTTAAAAATAAGTTTAAAACTTTCCCAACTTCAAATTTATTAGATATACCGTGTCAAAATTTATATGTGTAATTTGATAACATCATTTTTCAATTGAGTAAATAATTCCATGATTAACAAATATTTATTGTAGCATCATATTGTCAAATCATGAAGTAATTAGGTTTATTGGATTCATTTCGCGAATAATCCACCGATTATGAATAAGTTTTGTAAATAGTCTATATTTAATATGTTTTGATTACATGCTAAAATTTTAGCCTCCGTCACATCGAATATTTATATACTATTTTGGAGTATTAAATATAGATTATTTACAAAAAAACCATTTTATAATCGGTGGATTATTCGCGAGACAAATCTATTTAGCCTAATTACACAATGATTTAACAATGTGATGCTACAGTAAACATTGCTAATTATGGATTAATTATGCTTAATAAATTTGTCTCGCTGATTATTCTCCGATTCTGCAACTATTTTTATAATTAATTCACGTTTATTCGTTCAAATTAACGTACAAATATCCGATATGACCGACTATAATTTAGCCCTTTAACGCCCCCTCCTCCGCCCCTAACAAGCGTCTTATCCATTATGCTACAGATGCTACAGAGTGCATGCTGCTATAAACAAACATGCTCCTGGTGATATATGAGCAGGCCCACCGGACATACAATTTGCTCCGCCGCTAACCAAAAAAGTCACGGTTTGCTCAACGGGTGCTTTAAAGTGGAATTTTGTTTTAGTTTCTCGTGGGACCAGATTTTCAATAGTTAGCTAGTCCAAATAACTAGATGTTGACGTAAAAGATTACGTTAACATGTTTGAATAGTATCGAAGGACTAATTGAGAGGAAAGATTAACTACAAACTAAGCCAGACTTTCGAATAGGATAATAGCCTTAGATCAGTTCAAAATATGTTTCATTACGTGAATTGATCTTCTTATTGTCGTAGAAGAAAAGGGTATTTCTAAGCAGATATCCAACAAGGAAATATTGCTCTACCCTTTAGTTACAACCGTTATAGTGAACTCTATTCCTAAGACCCTATAAGGATAAAATGATAAGTGTATGTGTGAAGACCCTAATAAAACAAATGTCTCTCGGAGGCAGCAAGGTGATGGGGGCCATCGTGACGCTCGAAGGCTCCAGATTCTTCCCCGTGCGCCGTTGCCGAGGCTAATGACAAGGACTTCAGCTTCTTCCTTTGAAATACCGCCATGGCGACTAGAGGTTTCGTACATTGTATGCTCCGAAACTGTTTTTCGGAGTTGTTCTCCTAATAGGATCGATGAGATTATTTTCTTCCAACACTAAATATATTAAGTATTTAGTTTGTGAAAATCTAGAGAAATTAATATTTTTCAGCTTTTGATTCTATCCCTATTGATTCTCATGATTTTAGTTCAGACGTTATTCTAACTTCAGATTTTAATAAGCAGATCTAAATATTACCAACTTGACGATGAAACACAACCAGCCTATGAAAGTATGAGACTGCTTGATTCAAAATAGGACGGAGATAAACAAATCGGATCCAACGTCCAACGGTCGAGTTCTTGTTTGAATTCAAAACCAGCCCACCTTTCGACTTTATTTATTTCCCATCCTCACGCTCCCTTCCCACGATTTCCCCATCCAACAGGTCGAGCCAGCTCCCACGATTTCGAACAGTCAGGGCGGCAAGCAAGCAGCAGCCATGGACTTCCACGCGCTCCCCCGCCGCGATCTGCAGGCGCTGTGCAAGCGCAACGGCGTCCGGGCCAATATGACCAACGTCGCCATGGCCGAAGCGCTCGCCTCGCTCCCTACGGTATGTCCCGGTCGCTGCTCGTCTCTTCGGTCGCGCGTGCATGCTTGGTTTTTGGTTAATTGCCGCGGATTGCTTACTTGCTGGTTTGAATTTCGCCTTCCAGGTTGATGGGCTGGAGGAGTTCGTCAAGGAGCCGGCGGTCGTAGAGGTGGTGCCGCCGGAGAAGAAGGGGCGCAGACCCTGCGCCACGGCCAAATCACCCGAGGTCATCATGCTGGATGACAGCGACGAGGAGGAAAAGACGGAGGTTGCGCCGGAGGAGAAAGCGCACGCCTCGCTACTGCGGGGCTGCCACGGCACGGTCAGGTCATCGCAGCACATCAGGCCGGACGACGGCGAGGTGGCGGAAAAGCGGGATCTGAATCAGGACGCGAACGAGGCGACGCTTCGCGAGGGGCGGCGCGGGGCCAGCAGGCGCGCCCGTGCCGCGCCTGTGGTTGCTCCAACTACGACTAGAAGAGCCCGAGCAAGTACAATCGAAACAGTCGATGCGGCTGCGGCTGCGGCAGCGCCGACGGCTCCGGCCCCTCGCCGGAGGGCCCAGGCTAGTACGGAGACTGCGCCGACTCTACAGAGTATTGCAGCCTCCCTGGCAGAGGAGAAGGTGTCGAGGGGAAGACGGACTACGAGGAAGGCTGCGGCGAGGATGCCCCACATCCAGTCGGAGGAAGAAGAGCACCTGCAAGGTAACAACAGTTTGCTTGTAGCAATCTCGCGACACAGTTTGAGGAGATCTTGCTCCAAGCTTCAATGATGCCAATTTTTTTTGTCGCACCAACCAGATATCGTCTCATCTGTGGAAACTACTGAGACTGCATCAGTTTCTGACGCGGGATCTGATGATGCTGAAGAAGGGGACAGGGAGCCTCTTTGGGTAGAGCAAAACAGTGCACCCCAGGAACCGGTGCAGGAAGAGGAAGGTGAGATCAAACTATGTTCATTATTCAATTTTTTTTCGGTTGAATTTCAAATCTGGCACACCAATTTAAAAAACATTACAAAAGTATACATCTGTTTGTTGTGCCATATCATGGTTTGTTTAATGGTTGGCAGAAACATAACTGACGTTATTTGGTTTGGCATGAGTGTCTACTTTTATAATTTTTTAAATCAGTGCAATAGAATTATTTTTTAAAAAATATCTATTTTTATAAATTTTTGAATCAGTGCAATAGAATTATTTTTTAAAAAAATATTAAAAAACATCGTTCATCGTTACAAAACCTGCTATAGATCCATAATCCATTCCGTGCTTCTATATTTCGGTCTGAATTTATTGCGCTTTTTTCAATTGGGATCTGCAGAAGTAACAGTTGAGAACAAAGGATCGGCCGCCCACAAATGCTTGTCTGAAGACCTAGCAGAAGAGCAGGAGGTCGATGTCGAACAGCCGTTCAACGTAGATGATTCGCCCATTCTTGGCCTCGTGTCTGGGCCGGCAGCCATTGAGGAGGGTGAGGACGCCCCTGTCTGCAACAACGAGTGCTCCATGGACAAGTTGGTGGCAGAAGAGAGTTGCGATATAATCAGTGAAGAGAAGGAAACCATGCCTGTTGATGAGGTGCCGGAGGTCACCGTGACATGCAGCGAGGCCACTGCGGAAGGGATAGGAATGGAGGCGTCAGCAGAAACCTTTGAGAACAAAGGATCAGCAGCCCACAAATGGTTATCTGAAGCCCTAGCAGAAGAGCAGGAGGTCGATGTCGAACAGTCGTTCAACCTAGATGATTCTGAAGAATTGGACAGGGAGCAAAACAGTACACCCGTGGAACCGGTGCATAAAGAGGAAGGTGAGATCACAATTATGTTCATCATTTCACTACAAGCCTGCAATAAATCCATTCTGTGCTTATGTATTGGAGTCTGAATTGATTGCGCTTGTTTCAATTGGTAAATTGACTAAATTCAGGGACAGGAGTGGAGGCGTCTGCAGAAACAGTTGAGAAGAAAGGATCAGCAGCGCACAAATGCTTGTCTGAAGCCCTAGCTAAAGAGCAGGAGGTTGATGTCGAACAGCCGCTCAGCCTAGATGATTCTGAAGAAGTTGACAGGGAGCCTCTTTGGGTAGAGCAAAACAGTATACCCGAGGAACCGGTGCAGAAAGAGGAAGGTGAGATCACAATTCTGTTCATCATTTCACTACTAACCTACAATAAATCCATTCCGTGCTTATGTATTGGGGTCTGAATTGATTGCGCTTTTTTCAATTGGCATCCATTCAGGGGTCGGAGTAGAGGCGTCTGCAGAAACAGTTGAGAACAAAGAATCAGCAGCTCACAAATGCTTGTCTGAAGCCCTAGCAGAAGAGCAGGAGGTCAATGTCGAACAGCCGTTCCGCCGAGATGATTCGCCCATTCTTGGCCTTGTTTCTGGGCCAGCCGCCATTGAGGAGGGTGAGGAAGCCCCTGTTTGCAAGGAGTGCTCCATGGACAAGTTGGTGGCAGCAGAGAGCTGCGATATAATCACTGAAGGGAAGGAAATCATGCTTGTTGATGAGGTGCCGGAGGTCACCGTGACATGCAGCGAGGCCACTGTAGAAGCTGAATTACCCATCGGTATTGGCAGTGCCATAAAAGAGGTGGAGGTAGTAAATGGTACCGGTGCTGCCACTGAAGATAACGGAGCTGAGATTGCTAAAGAGAGCTGTGATATAACCAGTGAAGAGAAGGAAACCATGTCTGTTGATGAGATGCCGGAGGCCACCGTGACATGCAGCGAGGCCACTGTGGAAGCTGAATTCCCCATCGGTATTGACAGTGCCATAAAAGAGGTGGAGGCAGTAAATGGTACCGGTGCTGCCGCTGAAGATAACGGAGCTGAGACTGCTGAAGAAAGTTGGGATATAATCAGTGAAGAGAAGGAAACCATGTCTGTTGATGAGATGCCGGAGGCCACCGTGACATGCAGCGAGGCCACTGTGGAAGCTGAATTCCCCATCAGTATTGACAGTGCCATAAAAGAGGTGGAGGCAGTAAATGGTACCGGTGCTGCTGCTGAAGATAACGGAGCTGAGACTGCTGAAGAAAGTTGTGATATAATCAGTGAAGAGAAGGAAACCATGTCTGTTGATGAGGTGCTGGAGGTCACCGTGACATGCAGCGAGGCCACTGTGGAGGCAGTAAATGGTACCGGTGCTGCAGCTGAAGATAATGGAGCTGAGACTGCTGAAGAAAGCTGTGATATAATCAGTGAAGAGAAGGAAACAATGTCTGTTGATGAGGTGCTGGTGGCCACCGTGACATGCAGCGAGGCCACTGTGGAAGCTGAATTCCCCATCGTTATTGGCAGTGCCATGAAAGCGGTGGAGGCAGTAAATGGTACCAGTGTTGCCGCTGAAGATAACGGAGCTGAGACTGTTGAAGAGAGTTGTGATTTAATCAGTGAAGAGAAGGAAACCATGTCTCTTGATGAGGTGCTAGTGGCCACCGTGACATGCAGCGAGGCAGTAAATGGTACCAGTGTTGCCGCTGAAGATAACGGAGCTGAGACTGTTGAAGAGAGTTGTGATTTAATCAGTGAAGAGAAGGAAACCATGTCTCTTGATGAGGTGCTAGTGGCCACCGTGACATGCAGCGAGGCCCCTGTGGAAGCTGAATTCCCCATCGGTATTGGCAGTGCCATAAAAGAGGTGGAGGCAGTAAATGGTACCGGTGCTGCCGCTGAAGATAACGAAGCTGAGACTGTTGAAGAGAGTTGTGATACAATCAGTGAAGAGAAGGAAACCATGTCTGTTGATGAGGTGCTGGAGGTCACCGTGACATGCAGCGAGGCCACTGTGGAGGCAGTAAATGGTACCGGTGCTGCAGCTGAAGATAACGGAGCTGAGACTGCTGACGAACCGCATAATACACTGACAGATGATGCTGACAATGCCAATTCACTCAGTAACGCTGTTGAAGAGGTGGTTATGGCCACCGAGGATGTGCTTCAGAGCTCAACCACCATGCAAGATGACTTCAACTCCGAGATTTGTCATGCCGATGAACACAAATATTTGGTCACTGTCGAAAGGGTGTCATCAGACAGGGAGGAGGATATTAGCGAGGAGAATGTGTCCGGTGATCTGTCACTGAAGTTCGATGGTCCTGGATACTTGGGTTTGGGTGATCACAGTGCCGACATGTTCGATAATGTCGCCGATTCCTTGGCAACGAGTGTCATAGCTGCCGAGGCAATGGTGTCTGAAGCCAATGATATGCCATCAGACTGCATGCACAGCAGCAGCAGCCATGAGAAGGGGAGCACTGAATTGGTTGCAAAGGAAGACGGGAACGCAGTGATCTTGAAGCTTGACAAGCAGAAGAAACCTGTGGAACTGGCTAAACATAGCCTGGGGAATCTTAGGGTCATGCTCAAGGAGAAGCTGATTGCTAACAAGGTAACGTGACTTGGCCTTCATGTTTGCACTGTTTACTGTTCATATATATGATGTTGAGTACTAAAACGCCTCTAAAATACAGCGGAAAGACGAAAAAAGGGTGGCCCTGGCCAGGTTGGACGAGAATGTCTGTTGATTTCGACACAACTGGGCAGCAGCAACCCAACGACCCACGAAGAGAAGCGTGGATTACCTTTTTTTTATGCAACGTTTTATCATGTGGGCTGGCGTGGATGCATATGCTGGTTGTTGTGCAAGGTCTGTGATAGTGTGGTGTGGTGTTTTAATCATGTTTGTAATGCGATGAAATGGGCGTGTTATTAGCATCAGGTTGTGAAACCATGGTTTCTCCTGCCTCGGAACAGATCTATTTATTTTTCTAATCGACCATCTCATTAGAATCTTTGAAGAGAGTTTTATCGAGTTTTTGTGTGGTCCTTGACTTGAAGGTTTGGTGTGTTGTGATCTGGTTTGAAAATCTATTTGTGAACCATACATGTCCGTTCATGCCAATAGGCCTATTTGTGCTATACGAACTTCTACGCGTGAGATTCGCAACGACAAAACAGCGAGTACTAAAAGGGTACTCTGAACGATCTAAAATTCAACAACGTACTGAGTCCGAGAGGATTCAGGTCCTCTTTAATAACAGAAGCAAATTCGTTCGTAGCTCTGTAAACGAATCTTAAAACAGATGGTCAGATCTAATCTGCCATCGAAGCCCTGGTTAGAACTGAGTGGATGTTATTAGAACTGAGCAAGTAGACGTGAGCGAGCTAATATCAGATCTTATTAGACTTCTAATGTTATGTATGCTCAAATGAAAGTAATATTGTGATCTTTTGAAAATTTTCGTCTCACGTTCGCACTACATAAGCCTTCAATCAACAATCAAGGTTGAGCCCACGTAGTCGTCTTCTTTAAAAAAACGAGTGCTCTGACACAACGCTGATTCCAAACCATTAACACAGCTAGAATATTACGCAACATCACGCTCGCAAAAGATTTGCCAGTAACCAAATACTTAAAATACCGATTAGGGCACAAGTACATCACAGCACCAGGCGACACGAGTAGACGCTTTTACCGAGAAATTTGCAAACATGGCACCTTCTTCGGTGAGCTTCGCAAGAACACCAATTGCAAATATGACATTATAACGGCGAACACTTTGAAAATTTAGCATTGACCTCCACTAAACAACGTCATTTGGCCAGTTTTGCTCCTAGTGCTGCGCGATGGGAAGCCCACCAAAAAAAGTGTCATGTTTGCAAATTTTTCCATTTTACCTGTTCTTATTTTGGGCATCAGCATCACAATACTACTACTGATGCATGCCATGTCTGATGACACTATAGTAGCAGAACCTCACTCACTACTACTGTGGGGAGAGTGACAGGTAACAGAGCTTGGCTCGTGAGCGTTGCCAGCGGCCAGCCCAACCGGCCAGTCAGGCGACGGGGGGCGGCTTCTCGACGTCCTCGAGCGGGCGGAACCACACCTTCTGGTCCAGCACCGAGCCGCCACCACCATTCGCGCCGGGGTTCGCCGCGCCGGCGGCCGCCGCCTTGCCGTCCACCGCCGGACCGAACACGCCGGTAGTCGGGTGAGGGCCCCAGTACTTGTCCGCGTCCCCAACGCTGCCGCCGATCACATCGTCTGGCACCACGGCCGGGCGCGCATGGTCTTCCAGGTTCTTGTCGTAGGCTGAAGCGCTCACCGTTCTCCTGCAGCCAACACACAACATGCACCGATCAACCAAAAACTCTCAGGAGCACATGCAAATGGTGCTGTCTGCAGGAGCACATGTACATATGGGTCGCCACTGGAGATCCCCGTGCTCGCTGCTGGAGAGGACAAAGAGAGAAGTTGCAGTGGCCAGTGGCGCACCGGCCAACGCAGGAGTCGGTTGGTGGTGGCTGCGGATAAGAGCGAAGCCAACAAGCCATCCGACCCGACCTGCTACGGCTTGGACGGTCACCTACCCGGGTAGCACAGCACGTACCCGCACCGTCCGATCGGGAGACGCTTCCGATCGGACGATCCTGATCGGTCAGAGGCAGGATTTGAAAAAGGAATCGTACGCGAAAGGACGCGGCTGGTGGGCCCCACAGTGTCAGTAGGCCCGTCCCTCTCTCCTGGGCCGGTGGACGGCGACTCGCGGGCCTACCTCGTCAGTCACTCGGTCCCACTTCTCGCACTTTTTTTAAAGTCTCTTGAGTAAAAATCAAGAGAGAGTCGGTGGATGTGAGGTGGAGTTGGAGTGATGGGATGTGCACAGAGCCAACTAGAGATAAGAGCATCTCAAATGACTTAAATTTTATTTTCTAAAATATGACACCTAAAAACTATTTTGATGTAGTACCTATTTTTTTAAATAAGGAATGAGAAGTTAATTCTAAATTTAGGATAGATAGCAAGAGATTTAGCAAATGGTTTAGGATGGGAATTTGTTTAAAGGTATTGTTGGTGTCTAATTTTTCATTAAAATCTTAAATTTTAAATTTAGAAACATATATAAAGGCTCTTGAAGATGCTCTAATACCGTTCTCGACTCTTACCAGAAACGGATGAATTCTTAAAATTGGGAAATGAATTCCTATTTGGTAAAACTCTAACTTACTTTAAGTGTTCCACTTCAATTTTAATTTCAGTATAGATATCAAATATGTCCTAAGTTCTATTCACCTATCCAAACGGAGTGGGTTAACAAAACTGTTCTGTCACCACGGTTTATCCGTGTACCGCTCATGCTCAGTACAACATATCACATATCGACCGGTTTTATTTAAAATTCAAATTTGAAATTTAAAAAAATAAAAAATTTAGAAAAAAATTCCAAAAAATAGAAGGTAAATTAATTTTATTTACAGTTAAATTAGTTTTAAAAAATATTGAATTATCAAAAAGTTATGAACCAAGCAAAGTAAACATATATACAAAATGCAAAAAAAAATCTTCTTTGCTTGTCATTATTTGATTCAGATCTTTTAGATTAATGTCATATCTTTGATCAAACAAAAATATTATTCTTGACGAGTGTTACCTATTAATTATTTGTTTCAAACCTATTGATTTATGGAATATTTAATGATTTGTCACTCCTAAAAATGAGTGTCGATTATTTGCCAATTTGGCCCACTATCATACCGTTTAGATGGTCTCACTCGTCATCCACGCAAGTGGTAAAATAATCAAAGTACATCCACGCAAGTGGTAAAATAATCAAAGTATATAAACTTTTTAGTGTCAAATCCTCAAATTTCCCTTGATTTATAAGCCCTCAGTGTCAAGTCATCCACTTAACACGGTAAGCGCAACCTCTACCAATGACTGAAAATTAAATTTGACATCATTTAGCGAACTAATGTGAATTCAAATTTTAAAATATAAAATTTGATCTAATTTTTTCAATAACAGTACCGCTATCACAAACTCAAGCGGTAACCATTCCCAAAACAATTTTGTTAAAACTGGTCTCTAACTTTCTATCATGCTTCCACTACTCTTCATCCTCTTTGTGTGGGTGGCTGGGTTTGCCAGTTCTCTCCACCCTCAAGGAGGAGGCAGCAAGAAATATCTCATCATGGATCTGGCCTAGTGTCTCCTAAATCCATATCAAGATTTTAGATTTCAATTCTTACCAGGTTTTAGCATGCTGCTGTTTAACCACATACCAAATCAACACAGGTAGATTAGAACAAGGGTCCGTTGCCGTTCGAATCAGGGGGTTCGTCACAGAGAACAAGACAGTCCTACGCTGGGATCGAGCAAAGGTGTGAGCAATCTCGCCACGAAAGACGAGATCTTGGACATGTTGAGAGCAACGTTTCTAGCCAGCCATGAGCTGCAAGCGATGGAAGCGGAGAAAGTAGACGAGTGATACGATACCTCGGGGAGGCGGCCAGGACGCGGGCGATGAAGCTTCCAACGATCACCCGCCCCTTGGAGCTAGCTACTGCTGCCATGCACAGATCGATCGACCGATCTAGAGGTAGGTGAAGAGGCACTTTTCAGTGCTTTTCTTCTTTCCAGGATGCGAGATTGGGGGAGAAGTGTGCGTTTCAGGCTTTCAGCTCTGTGGCGGACCTCAGTACCGCCGCTACTTATAGCGGCCCGACGAGGCAACGAGGACGGATGCGGGTACACCGGCCACCGTGAGACGGAAGGAAATGGAGGATTTTTTTAAAAAATTAGTATATTTTTTTTAAAAAAATCAAATTTGTATGTTAAGAGAAAAAAAATTGCAAAAAAAGTATCTGGTCGGTCAACCATCGGTCGACTGACGCCCGGAACACGCCGCGTCCGCCCCGCGCCCCTCGCCTTCTGGCCCCGCGTCCCATCGCCTCCCGCGCCTGCTCGCCTCTTGCGCCCCCTCACCGACCGTGCCCGCGTATGCCCCCTCGGCTCCCGCGCCAGTCGGCCCCCACGTTTGCCGCCTCAGCTCCCACCCGTCCACGTGGCGCGCAGGGTGGGAGCCAAGGCTGCGGGGCGCGTGGGCCGACCGACGCGGGAGCCGAGGGGGATAGGGCGGGCACGAGCGCAATCGGCGAGGGGGCGCGCGAGCGCGGCTCCGACACGGCGTGGCACACCACGGCACGTTCTGGGCGTTAGTCGGCCGCTCGGCTGCCACGTGGCGTCAGTCAGCCCATGGTTGGTGGACGTTATTTTTGCAATTTTTTGAATCCGACATACAAGTTTGATTTTTTTTTAAAAAAATGTATCACGGCTATTGGGAGGCAGTAGCAGTCGTGTGACGGCGACTTTGGCTAAATGAGAAGATCGAAGAGGTGATGCAATCAACCGGTGCATCTTGGCCTTCTTCTCGTGTGACCAGCAGCGTATCGTCCGTCTTGTTTGTGCCACGAATTTGCTCTCAAAATGGAATCTTTCGCGTCAATTGCTTCTTGTTTAACCGTTTTGCGGAACGTCAGAGACGGTGAATGGTAAAACACTCCAATGTTTGTTTTACTTTCGCGTCCTTTGTTTACTAGTTTGTAACACAGCAATGATAGAGATGGAAGACTTTGAGTAGCTTGGACGACCGAATATGGGAAAGCTTCATTGATGAATTCTGAACGTACTGTCAACGCTCAACATTACAGGTAGATGTCGGCGTCGTTAGCGTTATTTATTCTGATTGTACTGTGCAACAACATTTGGAAAACAACCAGCCGAGTCTACCTCGATCTCATGCATGATGTACACGCTCGAGAGATTTTCAATAAGTACATGTATGTTTGGATTGCACTTGCTTATTTTTAGACTAAAACTTACTTATCTAGTAATAGAGTACTAACATTTAGTACTTTTATTTGGAAGTATGGACTAAATTAGTATAAAATAACCACATTTCACATAATCATTGTTACCCTTACATTTTTTCATCCTCCTAAACAACCATAAATGAGGGTAGATGGTGTACATAACACCTTTTAGTCCCAATAAGCAACCTCTTGATGACTTAATGGACTAAGTGGGCGTTTGGTTCCATGGACTAAAGTTTAGTCTGTGAAACATTGGATGTTTAGACATCAATTTGAAGGATTAAACGTGAATTAATTATAAAAATAATTGCAGAATAGAAAGATTATTTACGAGACGAATTTATTAAATCAATTAATCCATGATTAACAAATGTTTATCGTAACATCATCAAATCATGACCCTAATTAACCGATAAGCTTGTTTGACATTTTAGAGACTAAATGAACTAAACTTTATTCCCTAAAAATAAGGGAGGACCATCCAAATAGACCCTAAGTTATGATTTTCGTTTAGATACTAACTGGAATAACCGGTATATTACTATATAATATTTCTTTATTTAAATTAGTATATATTAAGTGGTGTATTATATTAATTTTAATATTGGTCTTATATCAATCGATGCGATCATTTTGATCAATATCATCCATACTGTCAAGATCGTATTATAATTTTTTTGAAATACGTGTTACATATTTCTTATATTAAACAATATATTATATTATATTCAAGTTATATACAATATTTAAGATATCAACCCATTGAAATGTCATTATTTAATATATTAACATATATATATATCATTTAAATGAGGTTATATTATTTTTATCAGAGCTTGAAATGGTATACTAGTATCAGTTAGTGCCAAAACATAGCTAAATTGAAATGACGATTGAAACGGAAATCCGGAATTAACCGGTTTGGTTTCATTCCTTCCTCGTGCAAATTAAATTATGCTGCTGATTGAGAAAAATAATCATTAATTCCCTTTTGTCTTGTACAATAATTTCCCATCAGCCAGGCATGACTAGGTATGCCAATTTACCCCATGGCCCGTGGGTGCGGGTACCCGACCTGATGGGCACGAGTTTTGTGTTCAATTTTAGAAAAGAGTGCGTTTTAGAAAGTCGTAGCGATCTGAAAATTTCTAAAACAATCTTTATAAGACGGAGGAATTCGTTGTTAATTAATTATTGGTCAAAAATTCATTTTGAATATACGCTCTGTATTTTTAATTGTAACCTAATTCAAACAATATCCATTTGCGTGACAGTTTGAGATTTTTCTTCAAAAGTTCTTATAAACAAGGCCCGTTCTCTTTAATCTAAATGGACCTTTAATGGGCTTTTCATGGGCTTTTCATGGGCTTTTCATGGGCTTTTCATGTGACTCCATGAAGCCCAAATCAAACGGGGATAACACTCAAAGTGGGCCCAAGAAGGATGCTATATAAACAAAGAGTAACCATTCGGGCCGAAACCCTAGCTCGCCTCCACAACTACTCAGTACTCACCCCGCCGCCGCCAGCATCCGAGTGTCGCCATGCCGCCCAAGCTCGACCCGACGCAGGTGGTGGATGTGTACGTCCGCGTGACGGGAGGCGAGGTGGGCGCGGCGTCGTCGCTTGCCCCCAAGATCGGTCCGCTCGGTCTCTCCCCCAAGAAGATCGGTGAGGACATCGCCAAGGAGACGGCCAAGGACTGGAAGGGCCTACGCGTCACCGTCAAGCTCACCGTCCAAAACCGTCAGGCGAAGGTGTCCGTCGTCCCCTCCGCCGCGGCGCTCGTCATCAAGGCGCTCAAGGAGCCCGAGAGGGACAGGAAGAAGGTCAAGAACATCAAGCACAGTGGCAACATCAGTCTCGACGACGTCATCGAGATCGCCAGGACCATGAGTCCTCGGTCCATGGCCAAGGATTTGTCCGGGACCATCAAGGAGATCCTCGGGACATGCGTCAGCGTCGGCTGCACCGTCGACGGGAAGGACCCCAAGGATCTGCAGCAGGAGATCACCGACGGCGAGGTCGAGGTCCCCTCTGCTTAAAGGTATATACAAATACCTTCTCTTTTGTTAATTTTTACTACCATTTTCTATTTCTATCTTGCAATGCAATGGATAGATTATATTAACCTGAGACCAGTCTGATAATCCCAACAAAATGATGCTATAGCGATGACAATATGTGGCCTGTATGAACGTCGCATTGGTGGATAGGCGACTGTATTTTTAGTATCGAAGCTGAATTTTGTTAACCAGGCTGCACATGCTATGCTCTTTGTTTGTAGTTTTGAATATGATTGGCGCTGTAATGTTAAACAACTGCAGATTGGCTTGTATTTGTGATATTGAGTGACCTGTTTAGTTACTTACATCAATCATCTTGTAGTTCATTTGTTTCTGCTGAACAAAATAATATAACTCAGTTGTTTACTGTTGATAGTACTAGTTAAGTTCATGTGTGTTCCAACATAAAAAGATTTACAACATTAAAAGAACAACATGCAAATGATATAAATAACTTAAAATGTGATAAAATAATATTTATCATAATTCTGTTAATTCGGTTTCAAAATTAGTATAGATTTCATTAACAATGAAGGTCTATGTGTTGGGATTCACCCCACTAGCTACTTTTAAAGTAGTATAGATGATTGTTTACTTGATGCCTATATTGTTTATTTGCAACACATTGTATTTCTGTTGGGTTGGATTTGGTTAGTCTGTCTGATGTTTACAGTCAACATAATCTGTTTTCATAAGTCATTACCTTTGTGTTATGTTCATATGTGGTAATGTGGTATCTAATCTGTATTTTGGTGTCACTTAATATTTTCCTGCTACATGTGGTGCTATTTTGTTTGAGGTAGTTCAAAGTTTGATTTTAGGTGGCTTTTGATTACTTTGTGGTGCTGATAGCATATGATTGAGTTGGGATTATGATTATATTACAAAATTCAATCAGAATTGTTTGATTATATATATATATATATTTATGAACATCTTCATGTTTTGTCACCTTGCATGCAGGCTTGATACCCGAGGAGAATACCATCTGATGCCTACTGAAATGAAGCTTTGTTCCAAATGCTGCTCATGTTCCTCACCAAAGACCTATTTTTGTCATGCTTTAGTTCTTTCTTGTATGATCTCAATGTTACTATTGCAACTAGTTAGCATTTGGTCTTTTGGAATGGAGTTTCTGATGAAAGTTACATCCAGTTTTATTTCCTGCGACTTTAATTTGTATCGGCGTGCCTTTCCTTGAAATGCTTTCACCTTCCGTATTCTTGAGTTTTGTTAACCGGATTTTTACACCGCGATCTTGCTCACCCATCTCATATTCTGGACAGATTTTTTTAGGAAATATTGCTTTGTCAAACCTGTATGTATGTGTATTAGTGATGCTAGGGATAGCAACGGTTTGCCCCTGACTGGTTTTACTATCCTATTTAAATCGAGGATCAAGAAGTATTGCAATACCCATCAAGCCTTGAATATGAGACCAATACTTGTCAAACTTCTCTATCATATCAATTGACATAGCTTCAACTAGACCACTACCACAAGTTGACCTTTCATCTCACATATTTTAGGGTAGAAAATATTGGCATTAAAAAACTCAGTTCCAGAAAATAATTCACTAATATCATTGAATATTCTAAGCTTTTCCACCACATCTTCTGCAAACAACCATTCTTCCTCGATTGGAAGACAATCATATTGCTTATCCAAACGACTAGCTCTTGTGAAAACATACTTGTATGGTAATGCAACACTCAGCATTATAAAAATAGGATTCTATCTAGTTTTACAATCAAGAGCTAATTTGTTAATGATAGTAACTTTAACAAACTTAGCTATATCCTCAAACTTTTCTATTCTTTTTGGTGTGGCTATCCAAATTACTACACTATCATGGATGTTCTCAATTGCATATTTCAAATATTCCAATTCATTCTTAACAATGAAGTTTAAGATGTGAGCACAACAACGCATATGTAGTACATTCCCATCATTAATAAGTTTGGTTTTGCAATTTTTATCACAAGCATGAGAGTTGTTGCATCATTTGTAGTGCAATTATCAAGAATCATAGTAGATACATTTCCATGGACATTTCATTGGATTAATGCTTCATACAACTCTTCACTAAGAACTTCAGTAGTGTGAGGATTTAGAACATAAATAAACGTGGTACAACACTTCTTTACATAATGACGCTTTAGATCTACAGGCTTCACAAGTCGAGGAAAATGCTTTGGATCACCTACAATTGGAGCATCAACTGATAATGAACTTTTCCCTTCCTCTAGCGAAGATGGTAGTGTTAGGGTATTTCCACCGACAACGGTACTAGTCTTGATCTTTTTTGTTGATGGTGGAAGCACCGGAGAATGCTCAGACTTGGTGTCTCTTCTAGGGATTGTAGGAGTCAATATTTAGTAGGAAGAACCCAAGTACACAATAGGCTGCAAGAAGGGTTAATGAACATGAATCAGAGAAGCAGAATGAGAACAAAACTTCACCGGTCATCGACGATAGGAGAGTCAGAAACACTGGAATGAGTGATACACTCTCATGACACAAAAAACTCAAAAACAAAGCTATAACATAGCATTATGGCAGTGCAGGCATGCAACACAGCCCACACAAATTGCACAAATCAAATGTTCAAGACCGAATCTAGTCTCTAAAAAGGCCAAATCTGTCTAGATCAGGATTTAGGACTATAAAAGATGGAAGAAAGTCACCGTTGGACTACCTAAAAGCCCGAGGGAGTGTGGGCAGTGCAGCTAGGATAAGGGCGTTGGGCGCTAGGGCTTGCCGCCTACGGGTAGTGCGCTAGTGATGCACTGCTGTGCTGTAGTGTGCGTGCTAGAGCAGCGGGGCGGGAGGCACGAGCGACGAGCAAGAGTACGAGACTGCGGGCTACGACTGTAGTTGTACTGCTGCAGGCGTGCGCGGTGCGCCAATGCGCCGTGCACGGTGGGCTAGTGCTCCATGCGCGTGCTGCGTGCGGCTGCGTAGCTACGTCACACGCTTGCGGGAGTGCGAGGGAAGGGGCAGGGGGTGCCATTGCGGCCTTTCAGGATTGTGGAGGGAGGGGGCGACAGGCGAGGGACTGAGGCAACCAACACACAATTAGGGTTAGTAGTCAACAACCCATTTTAATTTTGTAAGTTGGTTGGGCCCTGGGCACTCTGACTAATGGATTGGCGGAGTGATTTCACTCGTGGGGAAACAGGGACGGGGTCTAGGGAACGTCGTCGGTCCCGCTCACTTGATGGGGATCACTTTTTTACCGATTTCATCCCTGTGGGTACTCATTTTCTACTATTTTCATCCCCTAATAGAGTTTTCCCCATCGGGAATCTGGTTTCGGGTCCCCATTACCATCCCTAAGTAACACTCATTTAGGTGAATCCTGCTTACATGTTTAGCAAGGAATTTTAGGATGGCCGTTTATTTGCTGATAGCATCACAACATGCCGCACTTAGATGATACATAATCCTCCAAATTAGCATTTCATAAAAGAAACAAATTTAACATGATTACCGCTAACAAAGGAGCCATTAGATTCCAAACATGGCAGATGACGCACATGCTAGCCTGCTTGATTGGCCCAATAAAGTAAGAACCAACGATCTAAGACCCCTCCTAACTCTAGCCACCACCTTACAAGCAACAACATTCCCATACATAAAAACTATGGATAGTTTCAGAAAACTTCTAATAGTTCTAATACATAGTTTTTATAGTAGTTTCAATGTAGACAAAAATTCAATATTTTATAATGCACCATAAGCAAAAAATACACAAAACTATATTTAATACTATGAAAATTACTAGTGTTAGAAAAATCAGTGATCAGTAGCTAATCGGTCGACCATGAGTAAGGATTAATAAACTAATCAAATGATTAACTAAATTAATTGGTTAATAAAATAATCAGTTGATTAATAGTTAAATAACATATTGTTTAGGTTTTACTATACATAGATAAATATTGCAAGCACTTGGACTCTGTATATAGCTAGTTCTCCAGTGCCTTTTTTTCTCTAGCTGCTATCAAGCTACTCTATCAGTAGTAAATGCCTCAACGAATGCATGTACTGTACTTCAGTACTTGTGCGTTGGAAGCGCAAAGGCCATGTGGCCCACATGTCAAGAGAAAAAAGCAGAAAGCAAAGTGTAGCAAGTCTCTACCTATCTTCTCAATGCCTTCTCTACCTTCTTGAAGTGTCTTCTCTTTGCCTTCTTGAAGAAACTAGCATTGTGTAAAGGTTCACAGATCCGGTTGTGGTAGCAGCATCATGGGCTCGATGTGGCGGTGACAATGTGGATCCAAGCGATAGGGTGGTGTGGATCAGCGGCGATGTCATAGATCTGGCTTCGATAGCACGAATCCGGTGGTAGTGACACAGATCTAGTTTCGACAACATGGATCCAACGGTGGCACTGATCTAGTCGGTGGTTCTTGTAACGCCCGGATTTAATAAAATCGGGACTTTATTAAATTTCCAAAGAAAAACAATAAATACAAAATGTTTATCACACGACCATGTCTTACGACAAATAAATTATAACTCGCAAGCTATTTTATTACATAGAATTAATAATAAAAGAAAAAATCTTAGCGATGAACATCTTTCTTCAGGACTTGCATCCTTGACTGGGACAGCTACTCCATACTTCCATCTTCATAGAACTCAGCGTTTAAAAGTTTTAATTAACGGGGATGAGTACAAAAGTACTCAACAAGTCACCGAGAGTGCAGTAATAGTGCAGGGTAATAACAAAGGAAGGTAATGGCTTAAAGTACGAAAAAGTATATTTTATGGTTAAGCATTTAATGTTATCACGTTATTTGTACAGAAATTAAATCATGAATAATGCACTATCTTCTAACTCAAGGAGTACATCCCTCCTCGCTCAACAATCCTTACATGTCATAACATCATGCAACACTCATAAATATAAACTAACTGTGGGATGTCACACAACCCTCCCTTGATCGTCGGCTCGGCTTTTTGAAAAGATTTAAACTCTGATCATAGGTGTACTACTATACCCACAAGACCCTCATCCTTGCACACTGCAATGTGTTTACATGACCCAAGTCATAGGAGCTTATGCCAAAACCTTCATCATGAAATGCTTCAATTCAATAACACCCACTCTAGGTTTCGCCGGTGCTCCAGTACACTGGGCCAACGTCACGCCCCCTTTTGTGCCTCCTCGGTACAAGTCACTCGCAGGTGCTACTTGACCCCTCCAACTGGTGCCTCGAGTTGGAACGTCTCATACCTCTAGTTAAGACTTACCCACTAGACTTGTGGTTAGTACGAAAGTGCTTTGCAACGGACCTCGTCGACCGGTCCTTATAGTGCTCCAGGTGCAACTAACCAATGCCTTCACTTGCACCCGAAACCCACCATACTAACATATTTAACCAAAACTCCATGACCAACAGAATACTAGAGAAGAGAGAAATAACAAGGGATCATATAGTAGAATTTCATGTACCTATGACTCATTTTTAGCTTGTAGAAGTTGTGTCGATACATTTGACACTATCTAATAATTCTATATATAAAGGTGACAAGGAGTTTAGGCTCAATAGCATGGCTTGGGTTTGCACATCAAGGTTGGGGATCTAATAATTATAATGTAAGGCATTTAATTTGACTAATGCATTTATAACCTATGGATTTTAGTGATATATAAATAAAATTCGGTTCAATATGCTCAAAAATGGGGTGGTGACTTGATTTGGTCAGTAAATGATGATGTACGAACCTCGGGAAAATATTTCGGCTTTTTGACGGTGTGGAAATCTTCTAGGCATGCAAAACGAGAACAATAAACAATTAATACACAATAAAATAAACAATATGAACATTTCAATTAAATTGGTTAAAAATGTAGAGGATAAAAAGAGGGATTTTCTGGAATTGAAATGGTGAAATTTGGAGTTAAAATGGAGAAGATATGAATTTTTGAAGTAAAAAGCATTTTTTGACATTTATTCTGAATTTAAAACAATCTTTGGTCCGCGGTGAACAAAGTTCACAATGAACCAGAGCACTGTGCGTGTGGACCAGTGTCGCACCCCGATTTAATAAATCAGGACTTTATTGAAATTCCATAGAAAATCAATAAAACAAGACGTTCATCTTGCGACCACGTACAATACGGGCAATCATTCACGGTTCGTAGACCGCATTAATACAAAAGTGAAATAAAGGTGAAGAGAAACTAATAAAATAAGGGTCCTAGATGAACGCCTCCTTCCAGTCTCGCCTTGACTGGGTCGCTACTCCAGACCTGCATCCTCCTCGTAGTAGACGGGCTCTGATGATGTAAGTCAACGGAGTGAGTACAAGAGTACTCAGCAAGCCACCGAATGCAAATATAATGCAAGGTAATAACAAGGGAGATAGTGGCTAGTTTTGCGGAAGCGAGAAATTTGTAAAGCAATTTAATGTGGACAATTTATTAGTACTGAAACGTAAACATGTGTATGCATCATCATCTTCTAACTCGAGGGGTACAGTCAGCCCCACCTCGTTCAACAGTCCTTACATGCCATGAATAACTCAATCATTCAAACAATTGTAAACTAACTGCGAGTAGTCACACAACCCGCCCTTGACCGTTGTGCCGGTACATTGGGCACTAGCTAATATAATATTTGTAGAGTGACAAGGAGTTAAGGCTCGATAAGCATGGCTTGGGTTGCACACAAGGACGGGGATCTAATAAATATAAGTGTAAGTCTTGATATTGGACTAATGCAATATTAACCTATGAGTTATAGCGATACTTTATTAAAACATGAGCTCAATAATGATCAACTGTTTCCACAGAGGTGGTCGATGACTTGCCTTGTTCAGCAAATGGGGATGAAGGAACCTCGGGGTAGAACTCCGGCTCCTCGACGAACTCGTAGTCTTCTCGATACGAAAAAATAAATAAACAATACATTCAATAAAGCATCACCAAACATAATCATTTAAATTTTATGATTCAAATATGTGATTTGAGCTTTATTTTTCTGGAGTTACTTTTAATAATATTAAAAGTTAAGTTTTAGGGGTTTTTATTACTTCTTTTCCTGAATTATTAATTTATCCCTAAGGGGTTTTTATTTATTTAATCCATAAGTTTATTTTGTGCTAAGATAACATACTATTTTTATGGCATTAAAGTGTAGAGAATAATATACTGAATTTAACAAAATTTGAATGGTGAAATTTGGAGTCAAAATGAGCAAGTTATGAATTTTCAAAGTTTAAACAATTTTCTGGAATTTTATTTAAACTGAAAAAGAGTTTTGGTCCACGGTGAGCCAGGCTCACAGTGGACATGCGCACTGTGTGCGTGGACCAGACCGATCTGGATCGTCCGATCCAGATCAAGCGGCCAGGCGCGAGGCGGAATAGTTAAATGAAAATGGACGGCTGCGATTAGATCCTTCGAATCGGTACGACGTGGACGCACCAGATTGAGTCAACTTTTTAAGTAGCGATCAACGGCCAGGATTAAAGGGTACCGGTTTGACCAGATCTGAGGGCTCAGATTAGATCCTACATGATCTAATCTGTGCCGTCCGATCGGGATCGTGCGGCTCAGATGGGATCCGGCACGACACGCGTTAAGGGGTCGAGTACCCCCCTTCGTCTTCGGCGACGGTGGCCTCGGGCGCGGTGGCGACGGCGACGACGAGCGCCTAGGTGCTTAGCTACTGGCGGAAATGGAACGAGGGGAGTACGGTGGTTCAAACCATACCTGCGGCGGCGAGGATGGGCGAAGGATGGCGGCCGGCGGCGAGGGTAGACGGCGATGCCTCCTCGGGAGTTCGACGGCGACGATGATCCGGCGGCGTTCTCGGCCAACGGAGGGGTGGCCGAGGACGGGCGGGCGGGCGACGACGGGCACAACGGTGGCGACGACTAGGACGGGGGAGGTCCGAGGTGGCGGAGAGCGGCGGCCGGAGGTGGAGTAGGAGAGGAAACCGAAGAAAGGGGGCAGAGCGCTCGGGATTGCTTCGGCTAGGGCTTTAGGGGTGTGGGCGAAGTGCGGTGAGCCGAGGGGTATTTATAGGGTCACCGACAGCGGCCAAATGGAAGGAAACCGAACCTTCTCCGGCGAGGGTTCCATTCCCTTGGCCCGGCTTCCATACTCGTCAAAACGCGTGGCCTAAGGGCGAAAAGGGATCGTGGGGGTCCGGGGAAAGGTGTCTGAGGTAGATCCAATCGGATCGGGGCGGCCGGCGGCGAGGGAAGGAAAGGGGGTCGCCGGAAGGAAAGGGGAGCGATCCCCTTCCATCGGGGACGAAGGTCCTGACAGGTGGGCTCCACCTGTCAGTGGGCGAACGGAAAAGGAAAGGGGCCGACAGGCGGGCCACACCTGCCAGAGGGAGGAAGGGGGCGCGGCTGAGGCTGACTGGTGGGGCCGAGGCGGGCGCGGGTGGGAGAGAGAAGAGGGGAGCGGCGCCGACATCTGGGTCCCACTTGTCAGCGACTGGTGATTTGGACTGGGCTGGGCTCGGGGACTTTGAAGGTTGCGGCCCGTTTAGAATTTTAATCCTTTTCTGATTTAAAATAAATCCAGTAATTTATATATTTGATTAAGGGTTGAATCACTGTTGATAAAAATTTGTAAAAATTCCTAAAATTATATTTTGGCCTCTAGTTTATCTCATAAAATTTTCAGGTCCATATTTTGAATATTTCTCCCTGTTTGGCTTTATTTGGGTTCTTTTAGGATTTTCCTTTAATAAATAAATCTAGAAATGATTTAAATAATAATTTTCTTTTATTTTATTTGTTTTTATTTCTTGGGGTGTTACAACCAGGTGAACCAGGGCCATCCGATCGGGATCTGGCGACTGCAGTGCGCGTAGGAGGCTTTAAATGAAAATGGACGGTTGCGATTAGATCTAGGCGAAAGGGGTACGCGCGGACGACTGAGATCAAAGCGGGCAGTTAAGTGATGATGGATGGCTACGATGGCACGATACCGGTCAACGGCGGGTCAAACAGATCTAGGCGCTTGGCTTTAGGTTCAAATCTCTGCCGTCGGTTTGAGATCTGGCGGTGGTGATGGCATCTGGCACACGCGCGGGGAATCTGGCACGGGGTCCATCTTCTCCGGTGACGGCAGAGCATGGCGGCGAGCACGACGGTGACAACGATGGCCTAGGGTTCCAACCAACAACAAAAATGGATAGAGAATAGCCCGACAAGGGTGGCGAGGTCCTCAGGTGACGGCAAGCGGCGACCGAAGCGGAAATAGGGGCGGTGGCACGAAATGGCTCTACGGGCACTCAGTTTGCTGAGGGAGGGTTATTTCGGAGAGTCTGAGAGCGGAGATTGAAGGGGCTTAAATAGGGACTCGCCGGCGAGGCTAAACGGGGACGTGATCGGGGGAAACTGAGGGAATCCCAAAAACTCCGGTGAGCTTTCACTTGCGCACGGATCCGGTGATCCTGGGACAAAAACGGGTCGACATAAAGGGGAAATTAATCACCGGATCATGGGGTATGCAATTCTAGGGCCAATTCGGGGGAAGGGGGCCAGCGGTGGCAGATTGGTGGGGCTAGGGTTTCGGCTGGCGATGGGGGGCAGATTTGGGGGTGATCCCGGTGGGGAAGAAGCATTTGATGCGTGGGCCAAGGCGATCAACGGGCGCGTGGGGGGAAGCAATCGCCACCGACAGGTGAGATCCACCTAACAACGGGTGCCAGCGTGGGCGCGGGCGTGGATAGAGGGCGCTGTTGATAGCAAAAAATGGCATTAATGGCCAGATCATCAAAATATCAATTTTGATGATTTGGGCCGAAAATACACATGTCCAGGGTCTGTCTGAAGCCCTACAGGGACGAAGTCCATTGAGCTATGGGCTCCGAAAGGCTCTAGCCAGCCCATGGGCTTTGGCCGAGAAGCCTTCGGAGGCCCACGCTACCAAAGCTTCAGCCCGAGGAGCAAGCCTCGACGGGACTGGCCGAAGCCCACTTCGGCAGAGATAGAATTGGATGCGTTTCCAGCTCAATCTTTATCTCTATCTGGCCGAATTAATAGCAGATTAGATTAGGAATTAAACCCCTATAAATAGAGAGGCAAGGCCGGGGTGAGAAGCCCCCCAACTCAAACCAAACCAAAGCTCATGCTTTGATCGCATTTACTTTACTTTTATTTTCCTGTACCTCTTCGTGGGTTTGCCTGGAAGCCATCTGTCGGCCGCTACGGAACAGTGGTAACCCTTGTTACTTCGCCTGTGAAGTATCCTTTAATCTACGTAATAGACTGTTATCGCCTTGGTACTTCGCCTGTGAAGTATCCGCTAATCTGCGTAATAGATTGCTACCTTCGCCACTAGTGCAACACTTAGCAAAATTCGGTCCTCAGGCCGAATTGGTACTTCGAATTATATCTGTTACAGGTTCACACATTCAGAGCTACTTCGCAGGAGGTATCTAGAGCTAAGAGATCAGTTTCGGAGGTCGTCAGACACCCTTCGGTGGACTGCATACTCCGGCAACAGGCTTCGCCAGCATACTTCGTCAACAGGCTTCGCCACGACCATACTCCGCATCGGATGAGGTTGCACTCGCGCGTGGCCCTCACGTCATCATTCTGTAGTTTGCTGTATCAGAGATCGCACGCCGAACCCCGCTGTTCGGAGGTGATCGCCGCGCCTAGATCCGTTCGGAGCCCATCTTCGGCCAGATCAGTCCGAACGCCGAAGCACCCTTCGGCGGAGCACTTTGCACCAGACGCCAAAGGTACACTTCGGTGACCCCTTCGCACCAAACTTCGAATCAGACGGGCTCCGACTGGTTTGCTGATTTTGTTCTGTTTAATCTATCTCTTTCGGCTAATTGGATTATTTTGTGTAATCTGGTTGTCTGGCGACTCCACCCCCTTTATCACGACGAAGGGTAGTTGGAACGCGGCGTCAGTGCTATGTCACGCTTAGGCCTATCCCTAAGTATTCGTGCACTTTTGGATCGCCGAACTGACCCAAGTGCGGGGGCATGTTTCCGTGTCAACAGGCGCCGACAGCTGGGCCCGGGTAGCGGTGAGGGAGGTGGGGAGCAGGTGAGGGGAAAGGGAGGGGCTGATAGGTGGGGCCCAGGTGTCTGGGCAGCGCAGGAGAGGAGTTGGGCTGGGTCGGCCTGGAGAGAAGGAAAGGAGGGGAGCGGCACAAAAGCATTTAAAATCCTTTTCTGAATAAAAGTAATTATAGAAAATAGTTTAAATACTATGAGCTGTCTACAAAGGTTCTAAAAATTCTCAAAAATATATATTGGTCTTAGGAACCTAATATAATTTTTACAGATCATGATTTGAATTATTTCTTCATGTTTTTATTTATTTGGATATTTTTAGCTTATTCAAAAATCAAAATAATTCTTTTCCTAGGAAAATAAATTTTCTCAAGGTTTTTATTTAAGTGCCTCTTTTTGGTTCAAACCTTATTAAATGACTTTATCCAAAAAAATTGTTTACTTTATTTTGATTCCTAATATTTCTAATTATTTCAACCATTTTATTATTTAAACTTAATTTATTCATGTAAAACTTTTATTAATTTTTAATTTATTTAATTTAGAAAATTTAGGGTATTTGAGTGATGCGAGGCGATTCATCAGTGGAGCAGTGATTAATCATGTTGACCACCAATTAATCGGCTTGGCCAACCAATTAATCGCCCCCTCAATTAATGTACCAATTATGCAATAAATTAACTACAGACCTATCGAGCACCGATGAACCGGCTAATCGATTGATTATTTCATCACTAGAAATTACTATGTAGTTTCAATGCGTAAGAGTGGTTTCTTGGCGTGTTTGTATTTGTGCCGACTAAAGGAAGTATGCCCAAGAAAATTCTGGTTGATCGTAAGTTTCAATTTAGAATCAGAAGTTCCGATTATTTTTTGGACTCGAGTCAGAGAGCAAAAGTTGCTTCAGAAATTCCGATATGGTATCGGAAGTTCCGACGAGCCGGATGTTCTGATTTAGAATCGGGAAAATTATACTGATCGGAAGTTCCGATATGTGTTTGGGAAGTTCCGAGGTGGGCGAAAACAGATTGGATCTGTTACGATATCGTATTGGATTGAGAGATCAAAAATACCCTGTCAGAAGTTCCGATCCAGGATCAGATGTTCTGACATGGGTAAAATAGATTGGATCTGTTAGAGCACAAATCGGTTGTAACCAAATTGTTGGTTTCGAGATGTGGACAACCAAGGGCTCTCAGTCCTATATAAAGAGAGGGGGGAGGTCTTGGGACACAAGCAATTGCAAGTTTAGACCTAACCACCAAGAACTCATCTTCTCTCTTTCTTGATCTCAAAAGTTAAGATTGAGAACCTCCCGTTCTCACATGTGGTGCTAGCATGCCATTGTGTGTGGAACTCCATCCCTGTACGTGCGAATACCGTGGAGGCGTTGCTCCAATAGCACACTCGTAGACTTCATCATGTGAACAACTACGTTGTCTTCACCGATTGGATTGGCGAGGAATGGTCGTGATGAAGCGAGGACAGGCAAGCATGCGCTTCCTCAAAATCTTCTTTCGCTGCACCTAGCATGTCTTGTGCTAGAAGGTACCGATCTATGATCTCACACGAACATGCTTCTTGAGTTTTGGGGCGATTTTTGAAATTTCTGGTTAGCGTAGCTTCCCTTTTTCACAACACTGACATGGTTTCTAGACAATGAAATCATTTCCTTCTCTTTCTTCATTAGATCTTATGCTACCTAACTATCCTCGTGGCAGCGGATACGCCCTCGACGCCACTTGAGCACGCATCCTAGGCGGCTCCATAGGTGAATTAATGAGAATCATTCTTCGTTTTCATATGAAAGACGAAGCAACGAAAATGTTGCTTCACATAATAATCAAGCCAATCATGTATACCCCTCTCCTAAACCATGATCATTCATACATGAGATCCCTTCTCGAGCTAGGACAAGATGATTTTAGTGTGGTTATCGCTCTCCAACGCTTTTCTAGTTGTCGACGCTCACCACCCCCTAGCCACGTCACATTGTCACCATCCTATCCCTAGCCACCACCGCTTGTTCTCTACTAGATCCCAAGCACCACTACATCAGTTGTCGTTCTTCGCTAGATCGTAAGTCTCTACCACCAATCTTTCTTTGATAAAATATTTGTTGATTTGTCACTCTAAAAATGGCTTCAATTATTTGCTACTTTGGCTCATAGTAATAGACGAACTAATCCTAATTATTATCCACATAAGTTACAAATAATCAAATAGCATAAACTTTTTAGTGGCAAATCCTCAAATCTCAATAGTCCCTGCTTTGTGACCTCCTTGCCAGCTCTCTGTTGTTAGCTGATCCTATTACCGATTTGTTGTTGCTATATCCACACCATAACTGCAGGATGCCATTCACAACAACTACTTATCTTAGCAAGAGCTCTGTGCCATGATGAGAGCTAGCACCATCAGGAATGTTTAGTAGGATTTATTAGTTTGTCTCCTTTATTTCCCCTCTTTGTTGTACATGATTAGCACATCTCCAATAAATGTTTGATGATTTGTGTGAACATTCATATGTTGTAGACTTATAATTATGTATTACACTAGGCCTCATCCCCCAATCTCCGATGGAGATTTCCTCCATAGGGGAGGAGGATGAGGAAATATATAAATGGGGGAAATCCCTTTCTCATCGGGTAGAGTGGGAGCGGGAACATTTCTACTCTCTATTTCCTTTTATCGTTAGTATAATCATGAAAATTAACATGTGAGTCCATGCTCTGTAGTATATAAGAGGAAAACCATAGCTCCCTCTCCAATCCTTGCAGCCACCGACCATCATCGTCCTACCTCTCCTCCCCATTGCAGCTCAACCTTTGTGGCACTGCATCGAGCCGTGCCTAGCCGCGACCTACGACTCCTCCCCGTTGTTGCACATCTTGTTCGGCACTACACCCACCATTGCCTGGTCATGCCTCGATGTTGCCTGACCACGCCTAGCCTCCACCCTATGTATCCTCCTATTGTTGCCTTGTCACAACCCATCTCACGCCCCTGTTGGAGCCCGACTCACTTTGAGTTAGGCATGCTATCCCACAGGCTCAATCAGAGCCACAACTTAAATTCTCGAAGTACTCAACCTAAAATACTAGCCTAATGAGTGAAGATGTCCCTATATTTAAATTGTGCTCTCCCACCGTTGATACTTGTTGTGGGAATAAACCCAATAATCTCTCCCATCACACATCAAGCCTATACACCTGGCATGCCCTGATCTCCGGTGATGACACCCGGAGATTATCCATGGGTCCTTGACCTCGCTACGATATCACTTGTTGAAGCACGACCTGCTAGACCACGGATCGACTTCCCCAAGTCAAGGTGAGCCCGCTCACCCGTAGGCCCAACCAAAGCCATACCTAAATTCCAGGCCTACTCAACCTAAAAGACCAACCTGATGGGTGAGGACTGCTCCTCTATTTAAGTTGTGCTCCCCCACCATCGTTACTCGATGTGAAACTAAACCTAACAACCCCATCAACGCCCTACTCATCCTCCTTGCTACCTGCTCAGAAGGGCCTCAATGTGCCCTACAACCGCCTGGTTGTGACCACCATGCCATGCCCCACTACTAGTTAATGGGGATATATTCTCCATCAGGTATCCACCAACTCGACGAAAGATAGGAACAAAGAAAAGGGACACCATGACGAGGCATTGGACGTGCACCCTCTTCCCTCCGAGGAGTATCCTCGTTGTCATCCCTACTTATAATTATAACGTGGCGTATATTAGATATATTAGCATAATACATGTGTTGTAACATTAATAATCGAGGAATAATGTATATGAACCGATGTACACTATCTCGCTTCAAAAAGTATTGTTGTACTATTCTGATTTGAAAAATGCTGGTTGGAAACGTAACAAATTAACGGGTGAAGGTGAATAGACGGTAGTGGAAACGTGGAACTAATAGACCACAAATGATTTTACTGAAAAGATTTACATATGATTGAAGTAATATAATTCGTAATTCATATTATTTGTTTATTTCTATCAAATAGTTTTAGATAACGTAATGTAGGCCATCAAATAAAGAAAGCAACCTAAAAGGATAGTGGTACACCGGTCATTTAGATCAACACCAACTTTTTTAGGAGAATTAAAATGTAGACATATATTACAAACGGTTTAATACATGATTCAATTCTCAACAAAATTACTTTCAAAAAATAATCAAAACAGAATCATGAAAATCAGAATCTATTACCATACCAGTTCTAGCCGTGAGTTGTTGTTGAAAAATTTAACAATTTGTCTGTCTTAAGAAGTGCACTTAATTATTTACCATTCCGACCTACTGTCTTAAATGACTCACATGTTAACACATGTGACAAATAATTAAATCACACTCCCTCGAAAGCGATAAATAATCCATTTCCCTGTTGTTAGGGTATCTCCAAGAGATGCCCTAAATATTATTCCCTAAATTACATATAGGGATCATATTAATCTACAACAGTTTTCCTATAATTTTGATTCCTATTTTTAAATCCTACAAATATGGTCTATAATATATAATAATTTTGAGTAAAATTATTATGCATTCAAATATATGTATTTTCTAACCTATAACAACATGTACGGGGAAAAATAATGTACATGCAAGAGAAAAATATGTGCAAATGGAAATAGGAACTTAACAAATTAATCCTATATTTGAGAGAGATAAATGGTAATTTAGGGAATATATTAGGAAAGAGACTCATTTAGGGAAACTCTTGAAGCTTTATTTTCACAAAAATACCGTAGTGTAATCTTTTGGAGGTGCTCTTATATACTCGACACGAAGTTAGGTATATTGTATTGGATCTAAATGGGTTTTTTTTTTGATAAACAACCAGCAGGAGAGGCTCCTACTAAGGTTATATATTAAACCGAACACGAAAATACAGAGTAAAATTTACAGGGCTTAAGAAGAAAGAGACGAAGCAAGGGGTAGAAAGTTCTATAAGTAGCGGGATTATGCTATCCAGACCAAGAAGTCAGACCTAGATCCTATCTTAATTCTGTTGCTTTGCAGTATGAGGCAATCTTTGAAATCTGCCCACCAGCCTGATATTGACGGTTCCTGCCGGCGGAAGATGCATCCATTACGATGCAACCAGATAGTCCATGTTCCTACTAATAAAATGTCAACGACAAATTTTTTCGTGCTGGTAGATTTAATCATAGCAATTTGTTCTTCCAATAAGTCACCTGGAGGCCAAAAGATACCTATTTTTTCCCAGCAACTGTTAGCAAAGTGACAGTCAATAAAAAGATGTTGTGAGGTTTCCTTAGATTGTTGGTCGCATAGGGAGCAGAGGCAGTCTTCGTCTTCTTGAATTAGGGTTTTCCTTTGTAATATGTCTCTTGTGTTCAGCCTATCTTTGAGAAGAAGCCAGAAGAAAACCTTAATTTTTGTTGCACAATGACTGCGCCATAACCATTTGTAAACTGGGTGTACAGCCATTTGATTGAAAGTGTAAGCATATAAGTCTTTTGGTTGATAAGGACCATTCCCCCAGATTAATTTCCATAAGTCATTTGCATTTGCTGAGTTTGTGCTCTGTATAAGTTTGTGCTGAAGAAAGGCCAGCTCTTGTTCTGCTTCGGTGGATAAGGGAAGGAAGAAACTTTGATCCATGCTAATCTGTGCCTTGAACTTCTGGATGGACCAAGTTTGATGTTTTACAAATGTGAAAAGTCTTCCCAGCTGGAGATGAATAGGCGTATCTGTCCACAGGTCAAACCAGATAGAAGCTGTTGCACCGTTATTAACCAAAGGTCTAGCTATCGCTAAGAAGTTCGGGATTAGCTTTAATACTCCTTTCCACCAAGCTGATCCTCTAATAGTTTGGAGGTGGGGCACCTGCCCTGAGTTGTAGTGCTTGTGCCAGATTAAGTTAATCCAAGGGATGTCTTGTTTATTATAAAATTTGTCTAGCATTTTGATCATAAGCGCATTATTTTGTGCTCTTAGATTGATAACCCCTAACCCTCCTTTTTCTTTCGGTTTGCAAACAATTTCCCATTTCACCATCGGTCTCATAGAGTCCCCCTATGAATTTCCTCTCCAGAGACATGCTCGTCGAGCTTGATCAATCCGTTTTATTACCTTCATTGGTAGCAGGAACATACACATCGTGTAAGTTGGTAGAGCTGTGAGAACCGAGTTCACAATTTGCAATTTCCCCGCCGTGGAAAGCCAATAGGTAGTTGCAACTAATCTGTTTTCAATTCTGTTGAGAAGAGTGTTGAAGTCCTGAAATTTTGGATGTTTAATTCCCAGCGGTAGTCCCAGATAAGGAAGAGGTAATTTTCCAATTGGACAGCCAAATGTTTTTGAAAGAACTTCTGCTTGTATGTCGTCTGTGTTTAACGTAACCAAGCAGGACTTAGCTAGATTTATCTCTAGCCCCGTAAAATTTGCGTAAGTGTTGAGCAAACCTTTGATAACAAAAATATTTCTTTGTGTTGCCTTCGCGAAGATTAGTGTATCATCTGTGTATTGTATTATTGGGTAGTCATTCTCAAAATGACAATTTGGGGCCTCGATTGTTCCTTGGATGTATGCAGTGTTCAACATGCTTTGAAGTAAGTCAGCTGCAATCACAAACAAAAGTGGTGAAAGCGGGTCTCCTTGTCTAACACCACGTCTGCAATTAAAGAATTTTCCAGCCGAGCCATTTAATAGTATTGCTGTGCTTGCTGAGCTTAAAATAGAACTGATCCATGATAGCCAAATTTGTGGGAAACCCATCTCCTTAAGCATGAACAGAATTGCTGAATGTTCTACTGTATCAAAAGCTTTTTGGAAGTCTATTTTAATCATGGCTACGGGTTTGTTTGATTTTGAGCACTGATGTGTGTATTCATAGGTCCATGCTAAACAATCTTGAATCGACCTTCCTTTAATGAATCCATATTGATTTTTGTGAATATCCCGTTGCATAATAGGTTGTAGTCTGTTTGCTAGGATTTTGGTTAGTAATTTGACCGCAAAGTTTACTAACGCTATTGGTCTATAGTCATTGGTGCAAATTGGGTTGTTAACCTTTGGCAGTAGGGTGATAAAAGAATTGTTTACTGGTGTCAAGTCTAGCTGCCCTTCGTGAAAAGCTGATAAGAATTGATAGAAATCTTGCTTCAAGGTTTCCCAGTTGATTTTATAGAAATAATTGTTGAAGCCATCCGGTCCAGGCGCTTTATCTGAAGGCATTGCCCAAAGTACTTTGTCAATTTCCTCATGTGTAAAAGGTGCTATCAGTGGGTTCAGATTCAATGAGTGAGTGAATATTATCGGAGAAATAAGATTCCTTGGAGTATTCCTTGTTGATCCTATTTTTGATGTAAACTCTTTTAGAAATAATGCTGCTTTGTCTTGATGTGTGTGTAATTCTTGGCCATTACTGTCTTGAACCATCGATATAGTGTTGTGTCTGAGCTTGGTTGAGGCTGCTGCATGAAATTTTTTTGTATTTTCGTCTCCAAGACAAGTCCAACGTATTGTATATCTCTGTTTCCAATAAGATTGTTTAAGGTGCAATAAGGAGTTGATTTGATTCCGAAGTATTATTCTGAAGTTAAATTCCATGGTGCTGAGATTTCTGTCTTCCTCAAAAGCATCTAACGCCGAAATAATAATATGGCAAGCCTTGTTTATTTTTTCTATCTGCCCAATGCGGGGAGCCCAATTTCTGAGCCTTTTTTGCAGTCTGGCTGTTTTCAAAGCTATGGCTTGCGCTCCAACAGCATTTCCGGAATGTTGCAACCATGTGTTTCGAATTAAATCCTTGAATCCTGGCAAAAAGGACCAGAATTTCTCAAATCTGAAAAGGAGTGGTCTTTGTACTGAGGTGTTAATCTCAATGTAGCATGGGATGTGGTCTGAGGTGTGTTTGTCTAAACCCATGAATTTTGTGCTAGGAAAATGTGTTATCCAATTAGGTGAAGTAAAACACCAGTCGAGTTGTATTAATAAAGGGTTTCTTTGCATGTTACTCCAAGTGTATTTCTTGCCAGACAACGGAATTTCGGATTCCGTGATGGTTTATCCATTCATTGAGCCTGTGATCCTGAGAGTAATTTCTTCCTATCCTGTTCCTGTTGTAGTCAAATCTGTATTCATTGAAGTCCCCTACTAACATCCAGCCATCGTGAATGTTATAATTTTGACATGAAAGCCAATCAAAGAAGCTTGATTTCTCTTCTTCTCTACATGGTCCATATACCGTTGTGAGAACCCATGAGTGTCCATCAGCAATTGATTGAAACCGAAGTGTAACTTGGAAAGCATTGCATGATAAAACTTCTCCCTTCAGCCGTGAGCCAACCCAGCCCACAACAATACCACCTGAGGCTCCTGTCGAAGGAGAGAATGCGAATTTTTTGAATCTTTTTGGTGCGAAGGTACGAATGATTGAGTGATCGATGAGACCTATTTTCGTTTCTTGAATACAAAAAATTGAGAATTTCTTGTCTAACAGCAAGTCCTTAACTGCAATCTTTTTCTGTTTTGCGTTCAGACCCCTAATGTTCCAATTTAGAATTCCCCATTTCAGATTTCTGACCATTTGTTATAATCAAGTAGAGCATTTTTCGTTGCAATCCAGTTGCAAGAAATAGGTAGCAATCCAGTTGTAGGAAATAGATAATGATAGAGCCACAGAATATTAAACATTTTTGGTAGTCTGAAACATTCTGCATAGACACATAGATAACAACATCATCGATAGAAGTTGTCCAGCTAAAGTGAAGCGATAACAAAAGCCCTAAAAGTGAGACCAGCGGATGTTGGCCAATAGGTGTACAAAACCACAGTAGAAAGTTTTCTGTGACCATTACATCCCCTACTTGCTTGTGCCCTTTAGTTTTCTTCTTCATCAACAGCAGCATTTCTTGTGTGAACTGGGACAAGCGGACCGTTGATGTTTTCCTCTTGAATGCTCAATTTGTCCACTGCCACTTGATCTGCAGTTAGACCACAATAGTGGATAGCTGCATGATTAATCTGAGAAAAGGATAGCTCTGGGTATTGCTTACCATCTGTTGCTGCCTCTAAGAACTGCTGCAGTGAAGGTTTGTCAGACATAATTCCTTTCCCCTTGGAGGCCCTCGAGGAAGAGCCCTGCATTTGATAGTCAGCAAAACGGCTAGGAAGCGAAGACGATTTATAGCCATCCTGTTTATTTTTTAGACGAGCACTCCTTCTTAAACCACTAACAGAAATCAAGAATTTTGATCTTACCGGGCCTAGGTTTGCGTCCTGATGATTGTCCAAATTCAAGGTCTGACGACGACGAGAATAGACTATTTTGATTGATGGTTTAGGAATTGCTGGCTGAGGAGACATCTGTCTTGCTAATATGTTTTGTGTGCTGTTATCAGATGAGTGCATGAGGCCAGCCATTGTACTGTTGTTTGCAGACATTGCTGTTGATCCACTGGTTAGGCCAACTGAAAGCCCAGAGACTTCAATGCTAAGCTCCTCTTGATTTTGTGGAACTTGGATATTGTTGAGCTGAGGCTCTGGCCATTGTTCCCATTGCATATTCTCAGCTTGAGGCTCTGGCTCATTATTCTGATGTTGCTCTTGATTAAAGGCATTTGCATCATGATGTTGGAAGTTATTGGCATTTAGCATCTGGTCATCAACCCATTGCTGAACCCAGGCAGGGTCTCCCTGAAACACCTCTCCATTAAACGGGTGTGGATTTCCACCGTTTGGAGGTAGTTCATCCTCATCCCCCGGGAAACCATCAGCTAGTTCATTGCCTATGATATAAACTGGGAAAGTCCAAGATCTACCTTCTCCATCCATAGAGTGACAAGATTTTACAGTGATGCTGCGAGGAATGTCAAGTGTAGTATCAACTAGAACTTTGAGAATGATTCTGCAGAAGCTATTGTCATCAGAGTTCCAGTATAACAGTTTACCAAAAGCAGCTACTATCTGTTCCAAAAAATTTTGTTCTTTGAAGTCCATTGGGAAAGCTAAAAACATGATCCAGACTATGCGAGATGCTGTGGAGTTTCTGAAGTTGATCGATTCATCATGTTTAACAAATGTTACCAATCTTTCCCCAATCCAGTGGGGACCTGAGTTGATAAGGGAATCACGCTGAAAGATACCACCTAGTTTAAAGAAACCCACTGCCAAAGGATAAACCCCATATCTTTCTACTTGAAGCCTCAAAACTTGCGTGATATGATGATAGATAAGCAGTAGGAAATCATGACGTTCAAGCGTAGTCAGGTATTCATCACAGTTTGCAAGCGCAAAATCTTCGTACCTTCTGATATGCTGACCTGAGAGAGAAATGGTGGCCCTCCTTCTTCGGAGTTCACCTCCACCATCCGAGAGAACTCCCCCTCTAGGAATGTAGGCCAGTGGATCCATTGGGAAGTTGGCCATATCACAACCGAGCAGCTCTAGAGCTTTTGGCTTGAAGGGGACAATAGCTTGCGAGGAGGAAGACAACTGAGTTGCTTTAGGTTTCCAACGCAACCAGTAGCATTTAGGTGGCTTGTTTGGAAAGAAATTGTGTGTGCAATTATGTATCGCGCATAGCAGGCTAGATTTGGAGGTAGTATTTGTGGCCAGTGTATCTTTTGCCGAGTGGCTTGAAGAAGCATTAGATAGATGTGATTGATTAGACATGCAACTAGAAAAAGCATTGCGCAAGCGAGAGAAGATTTTGCCAGTTGAAACCGTGTGAGAGGATTTCCTCTCCGGCCGAGACGGCATAGCCCTCAAGTGATGATGGTTCTGCAGAAGCCTATGCTCCCCCGAAGCAACTAGACAAGACTTAGCAAGCGAACCGCCCTTACTGCAGCTCCTGGAAGTAGGTAATAAAGAAACCCTAATGGAGCCCACCAAGAAGGAAGAAGCACCGTAAGGGACTCTGATAGCTGCTTTCGAAAGGCCCGGGAGATTTGAAATTGGAGATTCTTGTGAGGCAAGCAGAGCGGATGGTGGTTCATCGGAGAAGAAGGAGCAGCTAGAGTGCAATTTGGCAAATGAAACCTGACGACGACGGGCAACTGAAGAGCGAGCAAATGGTTTAATGAGACGATCCTTAGAAAAAGATTTTCGACCGAGATGGCGAGGAAGGATCCAACTTTCTTCTTCTTCAAGCTCCTAGAGTCTGAATTCCTTGACCCAATCTGCACCTCCATCTCGCCATAGATGGAAGCTAAGATCAAAGTGGCTTGTAAGGAAGCGTTTATGTTGACAGATGAGGAAACTCACTTCCTTATTGGACACTGAAATTCTAAAGAGCCCATTTCTGATATGATAAACATGAAAACCTGATGGGGATCCACCCAGACAGGCATGAATCGCCAAGCTTACAGAAGCTTCAGAAAGACGGAACGTAAAACGTCGAAAGGCAACAAGCAGAAAGAAAGATTTGTAAGGCGAAGAGAAAGGGTGATGAACATGAGAACCACAGCGATCGAGAACCAGACGTTGAAATGCCCGTCCCCTGGAGAAGTCCCAGTCTGCCACCAAATCCGCTAGGGCTACATCGTGTTGAAGCTCTAAGAGGTTCGGGCTAGGATCGATCATGGGACAAATTTGAAGATCTGAGAAGAGAGAGAGGGGGGAACGAGCTTAGCTGATGAACGGAAGAGACGCCACCGAGCCGCTAAGACAGCCGCCGGAGAGCAAGCTTCGCCATCCCTCCCAAGTCGTGAGGAGTCGAGGCTAACCTTTCGACAGCCCAAATCCATGTGACTCCATGAAGCCCAAATCCAAGGACGAGAAAACTCAAAGTGGGCCCAAGAAGAAGGATACTATATAAACAGAGACTAACCCTCCGTGCCGAAACCCTACTGCCCCTCCACACCCACAGCCTACGCGCGTACCCACCCCGCCGCCGCGTCCAACCTAGTGTCGCCATGCCGCCCAAGCTCGACCCGACGCAAGTGGTGGATGTGTACGTCCGCGTGACCGGAGGTGAGGTGGGCGCGGCGTCGTCGCTTGCCCCCAAGATCGGTCCGCTCGGTCTCTCCCCCAAGAAGATCGGTGAGGACATCGCCAAGGAGACGGCCAAAGACTGGAAGGGCCTACGCGTCACCGTCAAGCTCACCGTCCAAAACCGTCAGGCGAAGGTGTCCGTCGTCCCCTCCGCCGCGGCGCTCGTCATCAAGGCGCTCAAGGAGCCCGAGAGGGACAGGAAGAAGGTCAAGAACATCAAGCACAGTGGCAACATCAGTCTCGACGACGTCATCGAGATCGCCAGGACCATGAGTCCTAGGTCCATGGCCAAGGATTTGTCCGGGACCATCAAGGAGATCCTCGGGACATGCGTCAGCGTCGGCTGCACCGTCGACGGAAAGGACCCCAAGGATCTGCAGCAGGAGATCACCGACGGCGAGGTCGAGGTCCCCTCTGCTTAAGGTATATACAAATACCTTCTCTTTTGTTAATTTTCACTACCATTTTCTATTTCTATCCTGCAATGCAACAGGTGGACTGATTGTTAAAACTGATTATATTTACCTTGAGATCAGTCCGATTGTGCCGACATAGTATGATCTGTAGTGCTTAACTGCTTAGTGCTTACATTCTGTAGGCTGTATTAACGTGGCATTTTTGGATAAGCGACTGTAATTCTTAGTATGGATGCTGAATTTTTGTAAACCAGGCTGCACATGCTATACTCTCTGTTTGTAATGTTAAACAACTTCAGATTTGCATGTATTTGTGATATTGAGTGACCTGTTTGTTGGTTGATCTGCATGTCTAACAGCCATGCCCTGGTCAGCAGGAGGCAGTCCCACAGCCCCTGTGAAAGGCTAAGTGTGTTCATCTGTTAGGCTAAGTTTATGATTGAAGTGATTAATGAATCTAACACTGTTTAGTTACTTTTGCGGCAATTATCTCTTAGTTTATTTGTTTATGCTGAACTTAATAATATAATCCATTTGTTTTGATTGTCATGATTGTTCGGTCAATGCCTGTATTGTTATTTGCCACTCTTAAGTGAATGTCATTTAATTATTTGCCACCTGTGTTGATGATATTTATGTTCATCTAAGTGTATGACAGTCGGCTAGAATGAGTGTCAAATAATTAAGCACACTTCTTAATGGTGGAAAATTGTTAAATTTCTTGTGCAACACATTGTTTCTAGGGTTAATTGCATCCATGCCACCGTTATTTTTGAAACCGAATGAAATGCCATTACTATTTCGTTATTTGCCTCCATAACATTACTATTTTCAAATACTTGTTTTCATGCCATTTTATACGAATCTGATGCATACGGGCCCACATGTAGCACAATTTTTTTCTATATTGACCATACTACCCTCTTCTTCTCCCCTATCTTCTCTCCTCCACTGTCTTCTTCCCCGCCATCACTGCCTTCTCGACTCTGCCGCCGCCGCACGGCCCTCCACCGCTAGCCCCCGCGCCCTTCGGCTCCTCCCCGCACCCCTCCCCACACTGCTGCTGAGCTCGGGGTCGTCGTCGGGGAGCGGGTCGCACCTGTAGCGGCGCTCGGGGTGGCGGTGGAGCAGCCTGACGCCGGAGATGATGACGGCCATGTACATCCTCTCCAGGAACAGTAGCACCTGACATGGTCAGGCACACCGCCACCGCCAGCCGCAGCAGCAGCACGATCACCGGCGCCCGCACCTGCGACCACGCCTTCGGCAGCTGAGCCGCCGCCGCCCGCCCGCTCTACGTACCTCTCCCTCCCTCACCGCCGGTGGCCGCGCGACGGAGGCAACGCCGCACAATTAATGGGCGGGCGAGCTCTGGGATTTGGAGTGCGGTTTGTGGGAGAGTGTCGAAGCGCGCGAGGGGAGGAAAGAAGATAGGGAGAAGATGAACAGTGCATGACCAGGGGCAGTGTTGGTAATACATAATTTTTGGTGACTGCAGGTGGGCCCGTAGCCTCTGAACGCGTACAAAATGGCATGCAGGCGAGAACGAACGAATAGTAATGACAGAAGCAAATAGCGAAATAGTAATGACATTTCATTCGGTTTCGGAAATAATGGTGGCATGGATGCAATTAACCCTTTCTAGGGTTATTAACCCTTGTTTCTAACAGGTTGTACTTGGTTAGTCTGTCTGATGTTTAGTCAATGTTCTTTGTTTTCTGTCAACCTTTGTGATTATGTTCATATATGTGGTATCTGCTCTGTATTTTGGTGTCACTTAGTATTTTCTTGCCACATGAGGCACCATTTAGTTTGGAGATTATTCCTAATATGCCACTTAAAAATTATGCAGTTCCATATATGCCATTGGCTGTGTCACTGACATCCGTCACTGACATCTTGTAACCGAGTGAACTTTCAGTGGCAAATATGGAACTTTCCCGTTTGGTTTGAGGTAGTTGGAAGTTTGATATTAGGTGGCTTTTGATTATTTTGTGGTCTTGGTAGCATATGATTGAGTTGGGATTATGATTATATTACAAAATTCAAACAAAATCGTTTGATGTATAATTTAGTATATATATATATATATATGAATTGGTGTTATAATAGATATCTACACGAAACTTATGTAAATCAATTGCTTAGTGTATCTTGTCCGGAAATCCTGTATGAACATCTTCATGTTTTGTCACATTGCATGCAGGCTTGATACTCCAGGAGAATACCTTCTGATGCCTACTGAAATGATGATTTGTTCCAAATGCTGCCCATGTACCTCAACCAAACGATTGATTCGACCTGTTTTTGTCATGCTTTAGTTTTCTCTTGTAGTCTTGTATGATCTCAATGTTACTACTGCAACTAGGTACCATTTGGTCTTTTTGGGAATGGAGTTTGGAATTCTTGAACGCTTAATTATAGTATTCTGTTCTGTGTGATACAAGTTACATTCAGTTTTGTTTTCTGCAACTTATTTTGTCAGCTTATTATAATCTGTAGTGTAAATTATGACAATCAAATAACTGGAATCTAGCTTTTTTTATAAGTTGAATTGTTGTAATCTCAAGCTGAAACAAATAGTTCAGTGTACCAATTTTTTTAAAATAATCATTCTCACTCAAAATTACAATTTATGTTTTTTTTGAAAAAATTGTAGAACTCATAATTGGACCATAGGGCCTTTTTATGATTATAGTCTGGTTCTATTGATTTTTCAAAATTACCTATCAAAAGCCCTTGTGGATTTGATCATATTGATCTTGTCGACAGTGTTGATATTGATATATTACATCTGTGGTTTGTGGAAGTTGCATTTTTTCAAAACTTAAACACAATTATATTTTTTTTTAAAAAATCCTTTGTATAGCTATACTTAAATGTTTGACCGGCAGGGTTAGGCAAGTTTTAACCTATAATTTCTTATTGTCTTATCTTGTCATGTTAACAATCTTATCTTGTCATGCTAACAAGATATTATCTACAGAAACTATATTTTCAATCCTTATGATATCTTAGTAAGAGCCTCAAGTTATTTTTTGTATCTATCTATCTATCTAATTTCTCTTCTAACAAATCACATTCATATTTGTTTTAGATATTATAATAATCATGTCGTATGATTTCTTTGTGGTTTAGTATCTTTCTTCATTAATTTATTTGTCACATTATATTTTTTCTTTCTTATACCACAGTATAAGACCAACTTTGGGATAACTTTAGTTCTAAGATTTTGTTTGAGTATGTATAGTCTAGCTCCAAGAAATCTATGCTAGAGATGTGGATGGATTAAAGGTATTTAGTTGATTAATTTAGTTTTTAATTTATATTAAAAATAAATATTTAAACTATTTTATTATATTACACAAACTACATATCTAGCTTGAAACTGGATTTGGAGCTATACTAAATAGGCCCTAAATGTCTAAATGTGTAGATACTATTTTGAAGTATTAAATGTAGATTGTCTATAAATTTTATTTATTATTGATAGATTATTCGCGAGACGAATTTAAATAGCTTAATTACGTTACGATTTGACAATGTGATGCTATATTAAATATTTGTTAATCATAGATGTTATGATGTGTGCCTTGTCGCGTCTACCTGGCTGCTTGCGCTAGCTGCCTGACCACGTCAGCTTGATTGCGCCCACCACCGCTTCTCTTGAGCATGTGCGTCCGTGGCTATGCGCCTGCCTCCTGCTGTCATTCAGCGCTCGAGCACTCGGCCTATTTTCATTTTGCTATTTTCATTTTCACTAGTAATATACATGTGCTTTGCAATGGAGCTTTATTTAAAGGTTTGTTTCATCACAACATTCAACACAAAATTTAAAACACGAACTCAACGTGATTCCAATCATATGCTCACATTTATCACAAAATTCATCACAACATTCAAAACACAAATTCATCATGATTCCAATCATAGGGCTCACATTAATTTAAGAAAATGTTCTTGCCTTGGTGACTTTTAGTAGTGGCCTTCGTTCGAGCAGATCGACTTCGTTCTCACTAGGAGAGAAGATAAACAATCATGTTTGGATTGTAAGGTGATACCTGGAGAGAGTGTTGTGCCCCAACATAATCTTGTGGTGGCTGACTTTCATTTTCAGATCCGTACCCATAGGGATAAACAAACCAAAATTGCGAGGACGAAGTGGTGGAAACTCAAAGGGGAGACATCCGAAGTTTTTAAGAAAAGAGTTTCTGTGGAGGGCGCTTGGTCCGAAGAAGAAGATGCAAACAACATGTGGGTGAAGATGACAACTTGTATTAGGAAGGTGGCGTCAGAAGTGTTTGGAGTGACCAAAGGGAGCAGAGGTGAACCTAAAGATACTTGGTGGTGGACCAAGGATGTTCAAAAGGCAATAAAGGAGAAGAAAGAATGTTACAGGAGCTTGTTCCATGATAGGAGTGCGGTCAACATAGAGAGGTATAAGGTAGCAAAGAAGACTGCTAAGCGAGCTGTGAGTGAGGCAAAGGGTCGAGCCTATGATGATTTTTACTGAAGACTAAGTACAAAAGAAGGGGAGAAGGATGTCTATAAGATGGCTAGGATTCGGGAAAGGAAGATAAGAGACCTCAACCAAGTTAAATGCATTAAAGATGAGATGGATCAACTCTTGGTGAAAGGACAAGACATCAAACAGATGTGGCAGAGGTATTTTGACAATCTTTTCAATGGTGAGAATGAGACTATGGACACCCAATTGGATGACTCCTTTGATGATTTAAATAGATGCTTTGTACGCAAGATCCAAGAGTCAGAGGTCAAAGAAGCTTTAAAGAGGATGAAAGGGGGCAAGGCGATGGGTCCGGATGGTATCCCAATAGAGGTGTGGAAATGCCTTGGGGATATTGCTATCGTTTGGCTAACCAAGTTGTTCAACCATATTTTTCGATCAAACAAGATGCCCGATGAGTGGAGGAGGAGTACATTAGTACCAATCTTCAAGAACAAGGGAGATATTCAAAGTTGTACCAACTATCGAGGGATTAAGCTCATGAGCCACACTATGAAGCTTTGAGAGAGAGTTATTGAGCATCGCCTAAGAGGAATGACGCATATCACCATGAACCAATTTGGATTCATGCCTGGAAGGTCAACCATGGAAGCAATTTTTTTAATAAGATAGGTAATGGAGCGGTATAAGGAGCAGAAGAAGGACTTGCACATGGTTTTTATCGACTTGAAAAAGGTCTATGATAAAATACCTAGGAATCTCATATGGAGGGCATTGGATAAGCATAAAGTCCCAACAAAGTATGTTACGCTCATTAAGGACATGTATGACAAGGTTGTGACTAGTGTCCGAACAACTGATGGTGATACAAATGTTTTCCCGATCAACATAGGACTACATCTAGGTTCAGCTTTGAGCCCTTATCTATTTGTCTTAGTGATAGATGAGGTCACGAGGGATATACAAGGAGATATCCCTTGGTGTATGCTTTTCGCTGACGATGTAGTTCTAGTAGATGAAAGCCGGGAATGAGTAAATAGAAAGCTAGAGTTATGACGTCAGACCCTAGAGTCAAAAGGATTTAGAATTAGCAGGACCAAAACTGAGTATATGAGATGTGACTTTGGCACTACAATTAGTGAGGATGGAGATGTAAGCTTGGGAGGCCAAGTAGTACCAAAGAAGGACACCTTCCGTTATTTGGGATCGATGCTTCAGAGAGATGGTGATATTGATGAAGATGTTAGCCATAGGATCAAAGCGGGGTGGATGAAATGGCGTCAAGCATCGGGAGTCCTATGGGACAAGAGAGTGCCACAGAAGTTGAAAAGCAAGTTCTACAGGACGGCGATTAGGCCTGCTATGTTATATGGGGCTGAGTGTTGGCTTACTAAGAGGCGGCATATCCAACAACTATGTGTCACAGAGATGCGTATGCTGCGTTGGATATGTGGGCACACAAGATTGGACCGAGTGAGAAACGATGACATACGCGATCGGCTAGGAGTAGCACCAATTGAAGAAAAGCTTATGCAACACCGATTGAGATGGTTTGGGCATGTCCAACGGAGACCCCCAGAGGCACCGGTGCACAGAGGTATCATAAGACGGGTCAATAATGTGAAAAGAGGTAGAGGGCGACCAAACTTGACATGGGAGGAGGCAATCAAAAGGGACTTGAAGGAATGGAATATCCCAAAAGAGTTGTGTTTGGATAGAAGTGCTTGGAAAGAAGCTATCCACGTGTCCGAACCGTGATTAGTCATTTTCCCTTTTAGTGCTCTTAAAAACTTTTCCCCTCCCCTTTCTCTCTCTCTTTTTTCAACTCTAGCCTACCCCTACTTGCTTGGGACTAAAAGGCTTTGTTGATGTTAATGATGTGAAATTAATTAGGTTTAATAAGTTTTTCTCGTGACTTATTCTTCAATTTTGTAATTATTTTTATAATTAATTCATGTCTAGTTTTTTAAATTAATGTTCAAACATTACCTGAATTACTAAATTTTGGTAGTAGCCTCGTAATTGTAAACCTCGATCTGACATTACATCACATTTTCTACGCAAATAACTTTTCAGGGAAATCTGACTACTTAAACCTTGACCTGTCTTTTGCAAGGAATATATACGATGGCGTTTTATTTGCAGGCCATTTCTTGAATCGAATCATGCAATTCATGCAATCGAACCAGAGATCACCACTCGACATACATCGTTTAGACGATACAAAATCCACCAAATTTAGGATTTCATAAAAGAAACAAATTTAACATGGTAACAGCTAACAAACGAGCCATGAGGTTGCAAACATTGGCAGACGACGCACACGCGAGCCTGCTCGATTGGCCCACTAAAGTAAGAACCAGCGATCATCAACCAGAGACATCAACGCCCCGCGGATTGCAACGCGACGACGTGGCCGAACGCACATGAAACGAGCAGCTCCCCTAGAACAGGGGCGGTGGGAGCGCCGCGGCGGCGGCGGCGTGGCTGCTCCGCGCCTGGTGGCAGAGCTGGCGAAGCCTGGTGGGCACGTACCAGATGGCGAGGCGCGGGTGCGCGGCGAAGACGGCGTCGATGTCGAAGCCGTGGCGCGCCGAGATGTCGACGAGCGGCGCGTAGCACGCCTGACGCCACGCGCCGACGTTCTCGCCGCGCGCCTTGTACGCCCGCCGCAGCGCGTCGGACGCCTCCTCGTCCAGGCAGTGCAGCGCGTAGCAGTGCACGTAGTGCCGCATCTTGGGCTTGTTGATGTAGCTCGCCCCGACCTTCTTCGCGTACCGGAACACCTGGTTCGTCACCTGCACGCGCGCGCGCGTGCGCACACAGTTACACAGTCATCGTCAAAAAACCTCCACGCCATTTTGCTGCGTTCCACCGAGCCACGAATTCCTGCGTGCGGCTCGTGTCATGCGACGCACAGTGCGCGCGCGGCGAGCTCACGGATCTGATTAGCTCGGGCGAGGAGCGCATCGATGCAACCGCTCTGGTTCTGAGTTCTGACTGGACTGGATGCTAACCTATCTAATCACCCTGGAGCCCAACCAGGCCGTGCATTCATTTCATTGCACCGTCTCCGAGCTGAGCACCCACATCCATAGTCGCAGGCGAGCTCACATGGCCCGTACGTGCGAACGCGTGGCAGCGAGATGCCACGGAATCCGAGGGAGTGCTCGCCGTCCTCTATGACATGCATGCCTACGCTGATGCTATGGCCCGACAAGACAACACATGGAACGCAGGCTTTGCCATCCTATCTGCAACGGACACGTCGGCTCGCTTTTTCAGGTTGCTTCTCACGCATCGCCGGGCGTACGTGTACTTGAACCATCCACTGTTCAGTTGCGAGCTCTCCGGTATTAATAAAGTTTTCGTCTAACTAGCTAACGTACGAGTACGAACCCTAGAACTAGTTCTCCATCATGCATGCGACTAATGAAACATCGACAGCATGATACATCTGATCTGACCGCATGCATCAGGTTGTGTTTACTGGTCACTGACTCACTGTGATTCTAGGGTTAAATAGTGGCTCATAGGCATACGTCTGCACGCTTATGCAAGAACATGTGTAACCGTACGTGTAGATATGGTACGCAGGTTTCGCAACGCGGGTAAATTACGCGTACCTTGGTTGGTGACTTGTGGCCATGCAGCTTAGCCATGGATTGCACCTGGAGCAGGAAGAGGCGGCACTGCTCGTACAGATGGAACAGGTAGTCGAGCCCGTTCTTCTTGGCCCTCGCCACCTCGCCGGGCTCCGTCACAACGAAGGGGTGCTCCCGCTGCCGCTCACCTCCGCAGCCGCCGGCTGATGACTCCGTAGACTCCGACCCGCCGCCGCCATCCTCGTCGCCCTCGTTGTCGTCTTCCTGCATGTCCAGCCTTAGGTCGTCCACCTTCTTCCTCCTCGCTTTCTTGCCCTTCCTCGCTCCGGATCCTTTATTCGCCTGCTTCTTGCCGGTCACCATCCGCCTGCCGATGTCGTCGTCGCCCATGCCGCCGCCGCTCAATGCCACGTCGTGCTCATCGGACAACACTGTTTGCATATGCATGCACGATCACATGACAAAGTAATTAAACACACGTGAAGCATACGCGCGTTGTTACATACTTACATGTATCAATGTATCATGTATGGTATGGATGAAGAAGGAGAAAGATAATGGTCAGATCGAATATCGATGCGCACATACCTTCTTGGGAAACGATATCCAAGGTGCTCCCGGACTGTCCATGGTGGCGGCCGCCGAGAAACATCAGGCGGCCGCGCTCGGCGCGCAGCGCGGCGCGGAGGCCGAACCGCTCCCCGAGGAGCAGGTCCCAGCGGAACAGCCCGGCGAGCGCGGCCATCATGTCGTCAAGCTCGCGCTCCGTCATGGCCAGGAGCGTGCTCGACGTGAACCCGAGCTCCGAGATCCGCGCCACCGTCGACAGCCTCACGCCGTACCCAGCCACCAGGTCCTCCAGCTCTCTCGGCGCGCTAACCGGCAGAACAGGTGGCGGTGGCGGCGGCGGCGGCTGCTGCACCGCCGCTGCCGGCGGCCCGAGGTCCCACCGGAACGGGTGCGCTGCCGAGAAGGCGTCGTTGGGATCCATGCGCACGAGGTGGCCGACCACCGAGAGCACGGTTTCTCCGGTTGTTTCTTGTGTTTCGCCCACGCCTCTATGTATCTATCTCGTTGGGCTCGTTACCTCGTTATATAGTGGTCACTGTAGTGTTTGCCTAACCAGCCGCTGCACGCGGTTGACTTGACAAATCTTTGCTCGACGACGCTTCGGATGTATCTGCATTTACGCTAGCTTTTGTTCTCGGCGAATACTTGAAGCTACGTACGTGAAAACGACTTGTCCTGTAGAGAAAGCTGAGTCGCTAGCTCACGGTCGATTTGATAGTCTAGATTCTACTCACCCCTACCTCGTGTGCCTCTACATAAAAAAGAAGACACGGTAAGCCATATTTACAATGCACTCACACATCGTGTAGTCCTGTCACAGCGTGTACGTGCATTTGTCACGCCGAACGTCTAAAACCCTTCGATCTTTTCGTCTCATCATCTCACGGAGAGGGAGGGAGCACGCGACTCTGTTCAGTTCAGCTTCCGAAGAAAAAAGATGCTACTTCTCCTGTACATCCCTATTTCCGCTAGCGGTTGTCATATCTTTTCCGGCCATGTCTGGAGTTTTGACATCGTTTACTCTCCTACCACACACAATATATTAATTGTTTTTACGTGTAGTTTTTAAGCATATATATATATACATGTACTCAAGCTTAACACAACACACTGAGAGTGAGAGTAATGTGCTGGAACATCGGAGGTACGGTGCAGAAAATTGTGAAGGGCATGGGCATCAGACCAGGCCACATGCACAAGTGCAACCACACTAAAAACCGAACCAGTCTTTTCTGCTTCTCCTGGCCTGCCAACCTGCCCCCCTGCTCGAGAACATGCAAGCGTAATGCTACCCAACTGATCCCCGGATAGCGCACAATGTTTCATCTATCGATATTAAAAAATATATAATACTGATAAACGGGATTATCCGAGATGTAAAAGGATTTCAAACAAATGTTGAAAGATATGATTTTTTTTATAAAAAACAGTTTAGTTTGTTCAGGAAATCATATAGACTGCATCTATATAATTAGATATATAAAACAATAAATATATATATAGAGAGATTTTTGTTATAGTTTCTTTACTAGAGTGATTACGAGAGTTATCATAATTGCTATCGGTGATAATGTGAACCCTGTAGAGCAGCAGGCAGCAGTGGCACTCATGATGCCGAGGCAGTGCAATTTGACTGATACGCGCCATTGCTAGCTGCACAGTGCATTCTCTCGTCGAATGGGCTGTAGTCCTGACTCGTCTGAGTCTCGCGTCCTTTTAGCGTTTTAAGCCTTTCAGCTCCTACGCAATACTGATTTATACTGGTCTTGTGCATCCGACGCATCTTTATAAACGGAGAGCCTTTTTCATCCCAAAAGATCGACCTGAGGAATGATGGCTACTCTCCCTTATAAGGAGCTCGTAACCCCTTTGCGTGGGCGAGGTGATACTAAAGGTGGATGACAACGCAGCTCACTGGTTCACTCGGCCCAATTAGCCCAATAACTTAACATCCCACCCCCCTAGAAAGCCCCTAGATAGGCATGGCGATGCTGGCTCTGATACCAATTGTTAGCGTTCCAGGTCTTTCAGCTCCCACGCAACACTGACCCATACCGGCCTCGCACCACGTTCAGACGTTCATGCGCATCCGACGCACTCTTATAAGCGGAGAGCCCTCTCCATCCCAAAAGACCGGCCTAAAGGAGGATGGCTACTCTCCCTTATAAGGAGCTCGTAGCCCTTTTGCGTGGGCGAGGTGAGACTAAAGGTGGCTGACAATGCAGCTCACCGATTCGCTCGACCTAATTAGCCCAATAACCTAACACGTCCCCCTAGCAACAAGGAAGCGGGCGGTCGGGCTCCATAGATCGGACGGTGCGGAGCGCCCTTCACTCTCTCCAAAACCTCATGTGAAGTGGGTCCCACCGGTGCGAAGCCCCCCTCACACGCCCATCCGATCGAAATCGGACGGCGTTGAGGAACCGACTTTCCTCTGCAGTCGGCGAGGCATAGGATCTCAAATCTGGCAACAAACAAATGTTGTGCTTGAACATGTTTGTCCGGTACTACGGTTTCACTCACGCACTAGCATCTCATACATCCCAGCGGCAGCTCCCGGCTACACGAGATAAGACTTTAAGACTTTAGGCCTTAAAATTCTAACAAACCTCTCTCTCTTCTAAATTCTTTCTTATTGAATTTCGACATTGTGAAAATCTATACGATGTTTAACGGCTACCGAATTTTAGGGACGTACGTGAAACCAAACCTTGCCGCAATTGGGCAGCCCTCTCGAGGCGCGCACAGACCCACGCCTCGCCGGCGCCCGGCGGGGACGTACTCACGTGGCACGTGGTGACTGACGACCACTGCCCTAGTATTATCCCCCAATCGAATCGAGCAGAGCTCTCAGTCTCAGCCAGCTCGCTGCAGTAGTGCTCGCCTCATGGAGTACGGGTTACCTATGGGATGTAGCCGTGTAGGAGAAGTGAGGAAGATGCAGATGAATCGGTTTTCTTACTTAACTTCAGAGTTTTGTTTTTCAAAAAAATGAAACTTCAGAGTTCAGAAGCCGAGTTGAGAGATCAGGATGCGAGGCTATCGTGTGGCCTTTCTTTGCTGGATTGAAACGGCTATGTCGATCTTGAGAGCTGGCTCTGAGAGTCTGAGACGATAGATAGGTGCGAGACTGCGAGCCTGACGAGGTTGCACGTGATATCGCTTCCACCAACTTGCTACGGCTATGTCGTTGTCTCATGAAAGCTAAAGCTGGGTGAGTGCCTCGCTGCGAATCTTTGACCACAACGTGCAATTCGCACAGACTCAGTAATATTCTCAGCAAGACACTCAGAGCCAGCCAGCCAGGAAGGCAGGAACCGCAGAAGCATCGCAATAGTTCTGCAACAGAGGGTTGCATGGCCAAATTTACGTGGAGGGGCCGCTTCGGAGGCACAAATTCCGCTCGAAGCAACTCAATTTCTTCCGAAATGAGAAGAATTACCAATGGCCACATTCGCTGTTATTACAGAGAAGTTTTGATCTTTTGTTACTTACTTTTTATCTTGGAACAAAAGGAACTTTGTTCTTTGATGCTTGAACACATGGCTTCCCGGGACGTCGGCGACGACCCCGGCGCTGCTATGGTAATCAGCGGAACCACCCTAGCTCGGGCTTCGTGGAGGTCGAATCCACCGCCTGCCTCCGCCGGAGGAGAAGAAGATTCATTCCCTCGGGCGGCGCTCGGCGAGAGCGCGTCGTATGCTACGGCGGCGACGCGCCGGCCGGGAGACAGGGAGAGCGAGATCGGCGGCAAGTCACGCGGAGAAGAAAGGTCGGACAGGTGGGTCCCCTTGTCAGAATACGCGTCACGCTGATTTCCAGCCGTTCGATGTGATGACTGCGAGATCTGCGGCCTGTGATAGTTGGCCCGCCCTACTCGATTTTCCTTTTCCGCTAAGCAGAGGAGCCCACGATAGTCTGCTTGCAATTTTTTTAAAAGCTGGGATGAAATGAAGTATCCAAATTTTCAATAACACAGCTGGTAATTTTTGTGAAGTATGAACTGATAAGCTGGAAAATTTGGAGTGAAATGAAGTTCCATAGCTTCTCCAATTTGCACAAAAAAGTTACAACTTTTAGAAAAAATGGTTTGCCTCTAAACAGGTTTGGTTCGGCTAGTTAGAATAGCTAAACCAAACACAACGTCCAAATAAACTGGTATAAAAACTCTAAGAAATTTTCATGCTAAATGGTTTCTGAAATATGAATTTATTCACGTAGTATGGTGAAATTATACTTATTTTGTTTATTGTTTAATTAATAGTATTATTATTTGAGATATTTTTGATCAATGTCAAAAGCTCAAGAGACTCAAAGTGGGAGGTTTTTTCACTACAAAAACATGAGTAAACTTATAACTTATTTGAATAATAAGTTTTAACACTTTAATAGTTTATGCTTTTTTAAATATATAAGCTAGCCATAAGGTGTTTAGTATCAAACTTAATATATGCATCAGAGAGACAAGGTTGCAAAGAGGAGAAATTTTACAGTACTTGAGGAGGAGTTATCATATCTTTCAATGTTAATTTTGATATCTTCTAACACGTGAGGTACTAGAAGGTATCCAAATTAATATTGAAAAATATGTGAAGAGAATATAAAATCACCCTACAAAGAGATGTAGAGTTTGTTTGGCTGAAGGAGCTAAGAATAAGTGATTTTACAGTTCTTTATACTCCTGCTATGGATACCTCGGTATTAAAAGGATAACTCCTACTATGGATACCTCAGTTATTAAAAGGTAATAAAATTAACATAATAAATATTGTCCACCTCCATAAGTACTTAAAAAAATCACACTACACACTACCATGGTAGGTCCAAAGAAAGGAGTGGACTGCTCTCCTCCACCTCAAGCAGCTGCATATTTTGACATTTTTAGCAGACTGCTGCTCCATAAGCTATCTCAAAAGTCAAAACCTTTTCACTTTTCAGGGTCAAGTGTGGGTTCATTAGCCTTCTTAGAGCTTCAAGCTCAATTGCTACCTCTATACCATCCTCTGTCTCTCTTCCCCTTTAGACATCAAATAAGCACCGCGCCGAAGCTATACACATCGCTCTTGGCACTTATGAGTTAGCCGGCTTGTGTGAAAGTACTTAGGTCCAAGTATCTTAGGGTTCCTTGGACCAAGGTTGTTACACATGTCTTATTGAAAGGGACTAGTCTTGAAGCTCCAAAGTCTAACACTTTTGTAGTGTAGGGTGTGTTTGTTTGAGCTATAGATTCTAAAATAATTGTTGTGAGTTGTGAGTCATAGAAAACCATTGTGAGCTATGAGTTATTGAAAATATAAGAATCTGTTTAATTAGAATAGATGTGAATTTATGTCTTAGTAGCTTCTGATGTTTGATTACATTATTAATATGCAATCATATATGTAAATCATTGTAATCATAAAATTTTTTAATGGTTATACTAAAATTATACATTTTTGAATTACACAAAAATTATATATTTTACTAAAATTTTACCTTTCAAAATTTTACATGAACCAATATGTTGTAATGGTATGGTATATAATTTTTGTTGAACATTGAACTGAGAAGCTATGAAAGTTAGAGTCCCATAGTTTTCAGTTTATATTATGAAAGTTGTTGCTTTTGAAAAAGCTGGTTATCCTTGAGACTTGTTTAATTCAACTTCCAGCTTCATAATCAGAAAGCTATTTAGAAAAGTTGAACCAAACACAACCGTAGATATACAAGGGTCGGTCCAGATTCAGCTGCTACCCTGATATGATGCTTTCCCAATGAAACTAGTACCAAACTCACATTGTGAATATGGTAGAGTAGAGCTCCATTGAATATAAACTTATAAACCAGTAAGGTGTTAGGTGTACTCCTGATGTAGGAAGATATCACGAACTATGTAGTCATGAACACCAAGAGACACCATTTGTGCACATGGTTTGACTTGACCGACTTGGAGTTAGAAAGTATTAAATTTCATGCACTAATCAGTTCAATTCAAAAAAGACAAAAATTGAGAAGAAAAAAACAAATAATTCACTTTATATTAGAACATAGATGACTTCTCGAGGAGAGCAAAACATGCAGAGGTGAAGCAACTGCGCAAGAACCACGGAGGAAACCATGTGTACTTCTCCATCACAGTGATGAAGCTGCTAGCTGCTGCAGCCTGCTTGCACAACTACACTGCGGGGCGCGGGCGATTAATTAGTGCAACCGAGAAGGTTCATGTACCCGCTCCATCAATTATAGGAGTCCAAGGCCTGTGGCTACAGTGCTCATTAAGTTTTTTAGGTCGCGTTCGGTTCGAGAATCCGATAGAATCGAATGACTCTGTTTCAGATTTTGAGAATGGAATAGCCGCGCAGCGTTTAAAAATAAGAATTGAGTGGTTCTGTTCTTTGTTTGGTTCAAAAACAGTAGAGGAGATGAGAAAAAAGTGGATGGCGTGGGAAGTATGGGAGGCGAGCCGTTCGGTTCAGTGAATTTTTTGAAAGCAGATGGTTCCGAATCTATAAGTAATATTTCTTTTTGGAAGCCGCTTCATTCTATATAATTATAAGTCAAATGCATGTAATATAGAATGGAACCGCTCCTGAACCAAACGCTACCTTGTTGGCTGTCACATTCGAGGAGCAGCATTTTCTTCCTTTGGTCAAGGTCACCTGTCTTAATCGGTAAAATTCAGGAAAAAAATGCAGAATGACGATGCGTTTCCAAATGGAGGACTGACAAGAGCGTGTCTGTTTTTAGATGGAAATGGTTGACTCGATTAAGTCAACTTGTTAGTGGGGTTAACAAAATCATGATTATTACCATATGATAATTACATTGTCTGGAATAAATATAATAATTAGTTCAGTTACTACTAAACATAACATTAGAAACATGACTGATTACTGTTGTTCGGCTATAGACAGTAACAGGTTCGCAAACCCTGCTTGTTAGGGCGTCTATCTGTCCATTCAAAGAAGGTTCGCAGGTTGCTCCAAGAACTCGATCACAAAATTCAAGCGATTAGCCACGCACGTTGCGCTGTAGATGTAATTAGATAGAGACAAAACAGATTAGACTCCGAGAACTAGAGTTTGCCGAGTGCCCGATGAAATGCACTCGGTAAACATTGTTGCACTCCGCAAACAATCGTTTTTCGGTAGTGACAGGGAGAAATGAAATCACTCTATTCTATAAAATAGGAACTTATTCGTTGTGTTCTACTGTGTTTTTAAACTAAATGTGATTTTATAGTCATTAAGGAGGTACATATATTAAAAGATATCAAACTTAACACTTAAAATTATAATATCTTTTGACAACAGAATTTTCATTAAACTAAACCAGTCGCCGGGGTGGGGTAATTGACTCGTGAATGCTTTGTCAGAGACTCAGAGATCGCAGTTTCTGCACACACACAGAACAACAAAGACTGTCTATTCTTGTTTATATCTTAAAAACTAGCTAAAGAGATAAAATATTTTCTCTACTATTTAAATTGAATACACTTTTCTCTCACAAACCAAGGTGAGACTATTCTAAACAAGAAGCCACGCTCATCAATTCGTGCGACAAATCATATACTGCACGTCGGAGCATGCGAAACCATGCACTAACTAGACTCATCTATGAGCTACGACAAAAACGCGCACAACCAGACAATGTCATGCTCCACGACTAAGGGTGTGTTTGGTTGAGCTGTGGTTGTGAAAAAAAGTTGTTGTGGCTGTGGGCTTTGGAAAAGCTACTGTGGTATATTAGTTGTGAGAAAGCTGAAAGCCGTTTGGCTGAAACGACTGTGAAGCTGCTTTGAGATGTGAGATGTGTAAAAAATTCAATTTATGAAATTTTGTATGATTGTATGAAATTTGAAATGTCAATTTATGAAATTTTGTATGGTTGTATAAAATTTGAAATGGCAATTTATGAATTTTATATGGTTGTATGAAATTTGAAATATCAATTTATGAAATTTTGTATGGTATGAAATTTGAAATGTCAATTTATGAAATTTTGTATGGTTGTATGAAATTTGAAATGTCAATTTATGAAATTTTGTATGGTTGTATGAAATTTGAAATGTCAATTTATAGAATTTTGTATGGTTGTATGAAATTTAAAATGTCAATTTATGAAATTTTGTATGGTTGCGAAGCCAAAAGCCACAGAAAACAGGTCTGAAGGAGTTTTCACATTTACACTGCACCAAAAACTGCTTTTATTAAAAACTGCTGGTTAGCCATTTGGTTTGGCTTTTGGCTTCTAGAAAGCAAAAACTGTTTCCGGAAGCCAAACCAAAGAGACCTTAAAATAAGCAAAGTAAACTAAGCGAATAAAGCGATCAAGAATTATTCTGACGTGCTTGACCCGAAAGATTTTACTTTTGAAGAAACTGGGAAAACAATGTTTTGTTTATGTGGAAAACAAGGGGAATTGAAGCTGGTAAGTGATTTGTTTTTACTTTTGAGGAAGACTACGACCTCACTACGGGCGGCATAGTATGTCAGTGAGCTCTCAAGTCACAACCCTCGTGTCGTCATCGTGACTGTAGTGTGATCACACGGGCGTTGAACAGTTGAACCATCCATCGTTCCATCTGCTCGGGAACGATTTTTTTATAGTGGACTCCACTCCAGAGGCAGTCACGCGGATAGAACGGTGCAGAGATTTTCAAAAGATGCGGAGGGGGCATCCACCATGTGCGGAACCCACGAGTGAAGCCTCCTTTCGCACTCATCGAATCGAAATCCAACGGTGCGGAGGGGTGACTGCCCTAGGGATGGCGACGGGGACAATCCCCGGCAGGGAGCACTACCGGAAAACAAACATATGCCGAGTGCCACGATGTTTGCCGAGTGCAATTCATCGGGCACTCGGCAAACACTATTTTGCCGAGTGCCAGATGTCATGCACTCGGCAAACATCGTGACACTCGGCAATTCCAGCTCTTTGCCGAGTGCCCTATAGGTGGCACTCGGCAAACAACCTGAAAAATGCCCCGCCCAATTTTTGTTGACGGCGTGATGACGGCACGGGTGATTTTTTTGGTTTGCCGAGTGCCACTAACGGACACTCGGCAAACCCTAGCCTTTGCCGAGTGCCACCAGAAAAACACTCGGCAAAGATGAAATACCCATTATTTCATGTGAAAACACATTTTGAGTCCATATCACAATTTAAAAATGTTTTGAACCTGAATTTTTTTTACAATCATAATTAAACATCTTTTAATCCATGGAGAATTTTCATCCTTTTATGAGTGGGTTTGATATTTTTAATAAAATAATTGTATTTGTAGGATTTACTTCCAATGGGTCAAATTTGAAATGCATGTACATGAAATAATGACTCAAAAATTATGGAAAAATCATATTTGTGTTCATGATTACATTTGTAATCTTTTACAACTAAATATAACTAAATTTTTAAAATCTTATTTACGACAGTCGACCGGCAATATGCAGGTTAATGGTTTTTTAATTATAGAAAATGTAATTGATGCCTAAAAAATATGACACTTGACATGGTGTCATTATATCATACATATATGATATGGTAAAAATTCATAATGTTTCGACAAAGTTTTCAAGTATGACCTTTAGAAATTGGACAACCTTCGAGAAGGTTTAGGAGTTTAGGGATGAAATGAGTTAGGTTTAGAAGCAAATCGATATTCAAATATTTGTTTGAACTTAAAACTTTTTGTACTACTAAAACTCAATTTATCTTATACCATGTCAAAAATTGGCATTTTTTAGAGTTACTTTGCTATTTTTGGTTAAAAATGTTGTTTATAAGATTTTAATTAAAAGATCTCAAATTTAAACTCTATGTGCCTTAAATTTGATTATTTGCACCTAGAAATTTTCTAGGATGAAATATTAGTGTATAGTATATAATTACAAATTATGAGATTTTTTACTGTCTTTATTCTATTTTTGTTTTTTTTTGAAAATAGTATAAAACAATGTTTGCCGAGTGCATTTGGACCTGGCACTCGGCAAAGACAAAAAAAAACACTTTTGCCGAGTGCCATAGCTAAATGCACTCGGCAAACTGTGATGATCCCATTATTTCATGTGAAAACATATTTTCACTCTATATCACATTTAAAACATTTTTTGAACTTGAATTTTTTTTACAGTCCTAATTCAACATATTTTAATCATTGGTAAATTTTCATACTTTTATGAGTGGGTTTGGTATTTTTAATAAAATATTTGTATTTCTAGGATTTACTTCCAAGTGGGTCAAATTTCAACTAAATGTACATGAAATAATGACTCAAAAATTATGGAAAAATCATATTTGTGTTCATGATTACATTTGTAATCTTTTACAACTAAATATAACTAAATATTTAAAATCTAATTTACGACACTCGACCGGCAATATGCAGGTTAATGGTTTTTTAATTATAGAAAATGTAATTGATGCCTAAAAAATATGACACTTGACATGGTGTCATTATATCATACATATATGATATGGTAAAAAATTCATAATGTTTCGACAAAGTTTTCAAGTATGACCTTTAGAAATTGGACAACCTTCGAGAAGGTTTAGGAGTTTAGGGATGAAATGAGTTAGGTTTAGAAGCAAATCGATATTCAAATATTTGTTTGAACTTAAAACTTTTTGTACTACTAAAACTCAATTTATATTATACCATGTCAAAAATTGGCATTTTTTAGAGTTACTTTGCTATTTTTGGTTAAAAATGTTGTTTATAAGATTTTAAGTAAAAGATCCCAAATTTAAACTCTATGTGCCTTAAATTTGATTATTTGCACCTAGAAATTTTCTAGGATGAAATATTAGTGTATAGTATAAAATTACAAATTATGGGATTTTTTACTGTTTTATTTCTATTTTAGTTTTTTTTTAAAAAAAATAAAAAAATCTTTGCCGAGTGCAATTATCCTTGGCACTCGGCAAAGCAAAGAAAAGGTTTTTTTTAAATAATATTTGCCGAGTGCCTCACTAATGGCACTCGGCAAAGGTTTTTTTTTTTAAAAAAAAATTGTTTGCCGAGTGCCACCCAATTTGGGCACTCGGCAAACCTAGTTGCCTTCTAAAAAAGGCCCGCCCGCAGATCTGGGCGCAGCGCCCAGATCTGCTCCCCCGCGCGCCCGCAGCTGTCCCCCGCCCCCGCCGCCGCTCCCCTGTCACCGGCAGCCTGCTCCCCCGCGCGCCCGCAGCTGCCCCCTGCCCGCGCGCCTGCTCCCCCGCGCGCCCCTGCTCCCCCGCCGCCGGCAGCCGTGCGCCCCCGCCGCCGGCCGCCGCTGCGCGCGCCCCGGCGCCACTACCCCGCGCCCCGCCGCCGGCCAGGCCGGCGCCCCCGCAGCCGGCCGCCCCCCCCCTCAGCCCCCGTCGCCGGCCTCCCCCCACCCCGCCGCCGGCAAGCCGCCCCCCCCCGCCGGCCGGCGCCACCTAGCCTCCTCCCCGGCGCCTCCACCTCCCCCGGCCTCGTTCTTCCCCCGGCGCCCCCGGCACCACCGGCTCCTCCTCCTCCGGCCGCCGGCCCCCTCACTCCGGCCGCCGGTCCCGCCGTCTCCTCCGCCCCCAACAATCCCTACCTCCTTCGGTATTTTTGACACCTAAAATTTAGGGTTTTAAATTTTTGTTTGAAATTAGTTTAAATTTTGTGGTGATGCTATAGTATGTCAAATGTTAGTTTATTCATTTGTTGAAATTTCATATATATATATGTGTGTGTGTGCCTATATATATATACATGTTAGTTTATACATGTTAGTTGAAATTAATGATATATTTAATGTAATGTTTAATCACATATGTAATCACATGTTTAATGCCATGAATATACCATGTTGTTGTAATATACATGTTTTAGAAATTTTAATATAATCGTTGTAATAGTTTTTATGTTTTAATGATTATGTTGATTAATATCTTTTGTATGTGGATGCCGGCCATCGTGCCGTGATATATATATACATGTGTGTATGTGGATGTCGGCCATCACGTCGTGATATGTGTATGTGGGTGACGACCATTATGTCGTCCTATTTTAATTTTCTTGTTATTGTCGCGTAACCTAGGCGTCTCCCGTTCGGAAGAGTTACGGTTTGGAATATGCATGTCTTTGCATATTTGTGGCCGTAACTGTTTCGAACTGTCCACGTTTGGACAGCCGGAAGATGCGTAGATTGAGCTCGTTTTCATGCCCCGTTCCGATTCGACTCATGGTTTCGGCAGCACCTCCTCGTTGTTCTCCGAACGCACATCCTCTTGGCATGTTGCCCAGACGTGCGTTTGGAGAGCAGCGGGGAGGTGCTGCCGAAATTTTGGGTTGGATCGGAACGGAGTGTGAAAACGAGCTCAATCTACGCATTTTCTGGTGGGATTAGGACCTATCTTACCTATCTAACCCCTAAACACGGGTGTTGTTTCCTAGTTAAGTTCAAGATGGATCAACGTGAGTGGATGTACACGGGTCGCCCTAGTCAGGCTGAGGTGACCATGGATTGGATCAAGAACACTGAAGTATTCTTAGAGACGGCGTTTGGTAGACGGAATGTACGTGACAAGACCTGGTGTCCATGTAGTCGGTGCGAGAATAAGCGTCGACAAACAAAGGATGCTATGGGTAAACACCTATGCAAATATGGGTTCATGCCAAATTATACCCGATGGACGTATCATGGTGAGTCCCAACGTCCTAGAGAGGAGGTGTTGCGACATCGCATGGATGATGATGAGGGAGGGGTTGGATTTATGCTAGATGACTTTGAAGATGCGCACTTCGACGAAGCACGTGAAGAGGAAGTGCCGGAGCCAACGGCAAAAGCGTTTTATGACATGTTGTCCGCGTCAAAGCAACCTCTTCACGGTCACACTAAGGTTTCTCAACTGGATGCCATCGCACGGCTATTGGCCATCAAGTCGCAGTTTAGCTTGAGTCGAGAATGCTTCGATGTTATGCTGACGGTTGTTGGTAGCCTTCTTCCAGAAGGTCACAATCTTCCGAAGAGCATGTACGAGTCTAAGAAAGTTCTCCGTGCACTTAAGATGCCTTATGAGCAAATACATGCTTGTCCCAACGGATGCATTTTATTCAGAAAACATTACGCAGACGCAACCTGCTGCGTGAAATGCAAATCCTCTAGGTATCTGGAGGTAGACTCCGATGATGGTGTGAAGAAACAACTCTCAATTCCCGTGAAGATCCTTCGGTACCTTCCCTTTGTACCGAGGATCCAACGACTGTACATGACCGAGGAATCTTCTAAACAGATGACATGGCATAAAAATGGGATTCGTTACAACCCAGACAAGCTAGGTCATCCATCAGATGGAGAAGCGTGGAAAAAATTTGATCAGCTCCATCCCGAGAAAGCTTTAGAGCCACGTAATGTACGAATTGCTATAGCAACAGATGGGTTCAATCCATATGGTATGACGGCTGCCGCATACAGTTGTTGGCCAATGTTTGTTATTCCCCTCAACCTTCCTCCCGGCGTCATCTTTCAACGACAGAATATTTTCTTGTCCTTGATAATTCCAGGGCCTGAATACCCGGGGAAAAATATGAGTGTGTATATGGAGCCTTTGATGGATGATTTGGTCCATGCGTGGGAAGACGGTGTGTTGACATATGATCGATGTACAAAGACAAACTTCAGAATGCATGTCTGGTATATGTACTCTCTACATGACCTACCGGCATATTCGATATTTTGCGGCTGGTGCGTGCATGGGAAGTTCGCATGCCCGATTTGTCGGTCGACTCTAAAGTTCATTTGGCTAGCTAAGGGTGGAAAATATTCCTCGTTTGACAAGCACCGACAATTCCTTCCTCGGAACCATCCATTCAGGAAGGATAAGAGGAATTTTACAAAAGATGTGTCTGTTAAAGGCTCAGCACCAATTAAAATGACCGGAGCCGATGTTCGTGCTCAATTAGAGTCTTTGCAAATTAATACACAAGGAGCTGGTTTTATCGGATATGGTGAGCATCATGCATGGACTCACAAACCATGTTTATGGAATCTTCCTTATTTCGATGATCTTCTCCTTCCGCACAACATTGATGTGATGCACACTGAGAAAAATGTTGCCGAGGCCATTTTCGGCACAATCATGGATATTCCTGAGAAGACGAAAGACAATGTCAAGGCCCGATTGGATCAAGCGGCTATATGCAACAGACCTAAGCTCGACATGATACCTCCTAGAAGCGGGAAATCCTGGACGAAGCCAAAGTCTGATTTTGTTCTAACAAGGGGACAAAGGAGGGAAGTACTTGAGTGGTTTCAAACATTAATGTTTCCTGATGGCTATGCAGCTAATCTGAAGAGGGGAGTTAATCTAGCTACTCTGCGAATAAACGGACTCAAAAGTCATGACTATCACATATGGATTGAGCGGTTGCTCCTGGTCATGATTCGTGGCTATGTCCCCGAGGATGTCTGGCGAGTTTTAGCTGAATTGAGCAATTTTTTTCGTCAACTTTGTGCTAAACAGTTGCCTCACACCGTGGTAGCAGACATGGAGACACTAGCGCCCGTGTTATTATGCAAGCTAGAAAAGATCTTTCCGCCCGGTTTTTTCAATCCGATGCAACATATGATATTGCACCTTCCGTATGAGGCCCGGATGGGAGGTTCGGTTCAAAGCCGTTGGTGCTATTCAATTGAGAGATTCCAAAAGATTCTTCGGAATAAATGTAAGAACAAATGCAAAATTGAAGCATCCATAGCTGAGGCATATGTTTTGGAGGAGGTGTCAAACTTCACAACTAGATATTATGCGGACAATCTTCCAAGCGTGCATAATCCACCTGCCCGTTACAATCTTCCAGAAGAAGAATCAAATCTCAGCATCTTCAGAGGCCAACTAGGAAGTGCAAGTGGTGCTGCTAACAAGACCTTACAGCATGAAGAGTGGCGTTTGATTATGTTGTATGTCCTGACAAACCTTTCTGAAGTGGAACCGTACATTGAGGAATTTCATCGACGATTTTGGCGTGGTTCGAGGGAGGCTAACATTGAGGAATCCACTGCCCTTCTTAAGTATGGTGTGGGAAATGGTAATCCCGATTTCATTTCTTGGTTCAAAACTAAGGTATTTCTCAAATTAACTTTTAGTTAGTTATACCTTTCAATTATATCTTATATGCGACTAATATACATGTTCATCGTGTTTAAACCTATAGGGAAGAACCGACACGACAATGAGTTCCGAGTTGAGGCAAGTTGCGAATGGCTGTGCCTACAAGGTTAAGACATTCAAAGCTTACGACGTAAACGGCTATCGTTTCCACACAACAAGCCATGAACAGAGCCGACCTAACCGAAGAACCACAAATTCCGGAGTTTTTACTCCGGGCACAGACGGGGTTGACTACTATGGACGACTCGAAGAAATATATGAATTGAGTTTTGATGGGAGCAAACCTCTTAACCCCGTTATATTTAAATGCCACTGGTTCAATCCCAAAGTAGTGAGACAGACTCCCGAACTTGGCTTAATAGAAATTCGTCAAGATACCACCTTGCCGAGTGAAGATGTTTATATTGTGGCTCAACAGGCAACACAAGTTTACTATCTCTCTTACCCGTGCAAAACTGTCGCACGTCTTAAAGGTTGGGATGTTGTGTATAAGGTGTCGCCACACGGTAAACTGCCTGTTCCCAACAACGAAGACTATAACATAGACCCGAACACATACGACGGAGAGTTCTTTCAAGAAGATGGGCTACCAGGCATGTTTGTTATTGACTTGACGGAGACGATGGAAGTAGATAACGAAAGTGGTGCCGATGCCGACGAAGGAGACGAGATTCATAATGGAAGAGACTTAGAACTGCTAGAGAGATTGCACTCAAGCACTCAACGTGATGACAACATTCCACCTCCTGAACAGCTGGACGATTACATCATATCACGTGATAGTGATGACGATACATATGATCCAGCAAATCCGGACGGCGATGACTATTTCTAGCAGCTGTATGAGAATTATGTTTAATTTTACAATAAATGCGTTTAGAACACATTTCACGGTTTATCTAAAGTGATTTACTCTTTTTCGTAGCAGGTGATTGAAATATGGTGGGGGGTTTAAAGAAATTAATAAGTGCAGTAGTAGGAAAAGGCGGTAGATCCACTCCCTCTCAAGATGAGGTCGGGTCCTCATCTAGACCTCGAGGTAGGAGAACGAAGAAGTCAGCAGTGAGAGGAAAGGCACCCGCGCCCTCGAGTGAAACTAGCCATATACCGGCATCCCGTCGCGATGATGATTACGTGCCGGATGAGGAAGAGGAGGAGCAGGCTAGGGTGGAGGAGGAGGAGGAGGTGGGGGCAGAGGGTGGGGAGGTTGGGGCAGAGGGAGAGGAGCAGACTACAGAAGCGGCTGCAGTGTGGTTGCGTGGTCCTTCGTCACTCCCGAGGCGACCAGTGGCAGTAGCTGATCGTCCGCTCATTCGACCAGATGGAAATAGGTAAGTTGTTGTAGAAAGTCTATAATATATTCTTTTCGTTAGTTTAATTTTTAATATATACTAATACTTTTTAATGATATCGGGATAGGAACTGGATTATGGTTGAACGAGGAGGTCGTGAGTGCTCACGCCATGTAAACGGTATCCTCGGGCTTCTTATCAAGGAAAAGTTCCCTGGTTTGATATCTTTGGATGGGAGGACGGAGCCGGCGTACTCATGGAGGCACTATGAAAGTGCGCCGGACGCCCCTGACCGAGAAGGGAGACAATTTGCCCACCTAGCCGATCGAGTCAGGGCTGAGCTCTGGGTAAGTTTATTTTCTTAATATATGTGTCAATACTATTAACATGTGAAAACATATAACATTTTCTTTACATCTATATACAGGATTTTTATAGATGTGATGAGGGGTATGCGGATCAGGCTGCCGCAGTTATTAATAGAGCCGCCAAGAAGCTTGTCACCGACATGCATTATGAGGCGCGCATTCAAGCTGTTATTGACTTCTGCGCTCAGCACCGTCGAGAGAGGAAGAACAAAAAGGATGCCCAGACCACCTTTCTGACACGAGAGGAATACATGATGGTAAGTGTATTCTCGTGTATCTTCTAATACTTAATATTATGTCATTAACAAATTCACTTGCATCAAATAGGTCCCTCCATAGTGGTGTGCCGCTCATCTTGAGTGTTGGGGCCAAATTGTTGATAGGTGGTGTTCTGCCGAGTGGCAGAGCAGTCACGAGGCATGCCGCCAGCGACGCCTACTCATGCCGGGGGCAGCACACCATCAAGGCTCGCTGAACCTCGACCAGTTCAGGGCGAGATGGGTATGTAGTTACATTTTTTTTGCTTAATTGCACAATATAACTCTAACTATCTTTTTGTTTTAGTCAACGGCCAATGCGGGTCAGGAATGCTCCCAAGTCATGGCATATGCTCTGGCTCACAAAGGGAGGGCGGTTGAAGGAAATACTTACAATCCAAATGACCCCGCTGAGTCGTACACTAATCGGAATGCATATCAACGCCTCCAAGACTATTCAGAGATGGCAAGGGAAGTGCATGGCGCCGATTATGACCCAATCGCACATGACATCGATGGCGAGGTGGTCATGAGGGCTGGAGGAGGAAAGAGACATGGGCGATATTTGATGGGCGACGGCGCCATTGATACCCGTAGTACCCCCTCTCTATCTGAGGTGAGAGCTCGGAGCTCGACCTCCGGTCCGGGTATACGTCCTCGCCGAGACACATCTATGGGTCTGATTGCTGATCTACAGGTTAGTTCATTTTCATCAATCATCGAACACTTCACATTGTTTGTTTGAGAACATTAACTCTGAAATAATGTTTTGTAGGCCCAACTAAATGAAGAAAGATCACAAAGGACCGAGTGGCAGACCCAGATGGAGGCTCGGCTGCAGGCTCAGATGCAAGCTCAGATGCAAGCCGAGATGCAGACCCAGATGCAGCAGTGGTTTGCGCAGATGGGTGGATCTTTCTCAGGTCATATGGGTCTGCCTGTACTTCCTCCTCAACCTCAACAATCTCCACAGAATCCACAGAGCGGCAATGTGAGTTTCTAATATTGTTATTGTCGGTTTTGTTATATACAAGTGTTCTAACTATTTTTCTTTTTTTTTAGTTTCATCCATCGGCAGCAGGATCAAACACGCAGCCATCTCCACACACTGGTCATAGCGGTAATGATAATTTGTGAGGCGTGGTGTGAGTTGCCGTGATGAATTTGTTAATTAACTTAAACTTGTCACCGTTAACGCGAACTTGAACTTGTGTATCAATTTGAACTTGTATTTGTGACGTGAACGTGAAATTGTGATGTGATCGTGAAATTTGTGATGTAAATGTGATTTTTGTGATGTGTATGTGATTTCTGTGAATATCTGTGATTCAGTGTGAATTTTGGGGCAAATTTTGTGAATAAATGTGAATTTGTGATGCATTTTGTGATTGAATGTTTTTTTGGATGAAATATGCAAGAAATAAATGAAAAAAAAAATTTAAAAATATTTTGCCGAGTGGTACACTCGGCAAAGCCACCTGCAGTGCACAGAAACATGCCACGTGGCACGTTTCTGTGCACTCTGGGGAGGCTTTGCCGAGTGCCTCCACGTGGCACTCGGCGAAGGGGGTGTGCCGAGTGCCACGGGGGCACTCGGCGAAGCCCCACGCGCCACGTGCCCCCCCTCCCCCGAGCCCCCTTCGCCGAGTGCCCCCCGTGGCACTCGGCACACCACCTTCGCCGAGTGCCACGTGGGGCACTCGGCGAAGCCCCCTCGCGCCACGTGCCCCCCCCGAGCCACCTTCGCCGAGTGCCCCACGTGGCACTCGGCAAACCCCCTTCGCCGAGTGCCACGTGGGGCACTCGGCAAACCGCGTTAACGCCCCCCCCAGCCGTTAGCCGGCCTCTTTGCCGAGTGCTACGCGTGGCACTCGGCGAAGTCTATATTGCACTCGGCAAAGACTTCGCCGAGTGCCCGATAAAATGCACTCGGCGAACCCCCACGTCGCCGACAAGGCTAGTGCCGAGTGGGGTTCGCCGAGTGTGGCACTCGGCGAAGCCTTTGCCGAGTGCATTATGGGCTTCGCCGAGTGCCCTAGGCACTCGGCAAAGGGCTGTATTCCCGTAGTGGAGGGGTCCCCGTTCCCGTCCCCGCTAGACCAAAAATTCCCCGTTCTTCGTCCCCGTCCCTAGCTTTGGGGATAGATTTTTCCCGTCCCCGCTATCCGTCGGGAATTCGGGTACCTGTCGGAAAGAAAATCCCCGTTTAGAAGTATATATATATATATATATATATATGCATGTCGCCGCCCGCTGCTAGCTACACGTACGCACGCGCGCGATTGACCAAAAAACTCGATCAAGATGGAGACGAATGAAAGACGATGAAATCCAAGTGACGTGGTTGTTTCCGCTTGTCAACATCACACAATAGTTCCGGCCGCAAGACCGCAACAGATAAAGCTTAACAAGTAAATTTTAAACGGAGGCGGCGGTTAGAATTAATCTTGTTATTAATGTGTTATTTAGTGAGTGCATTGGCTTACTTGAGAGTGAATCAAGTTTAACTGATTTAGTTAGTGTAGTGCTTATGGGTGGCTAGTGAATTCCTGCATACAAGTGATACATGCGACATGACTAGCTACATGCAGCCGTGAGTGACGGGCGTGCAACAACCGAGTGCGGGTGTGCGTGCGTCGTGCGTGCATGGTGTGCGTGTGTGAGTGATGGCAGCATGTTGTAGTATGGCTCTGCGTGTGTGTTTGCTTAAATAGTGAGCGGTGCAGTGCAAGTGCTAGTGAGTTTCGGTGAAAATTAAGTACGGTGTGCTATGCGTATTTGAGAGAGTGCAAAAGTGATTAGTGAAAGAATCATGCTCTTGCATGTTTGTCATTTTCTTTGTGTTGCTTGTCTTCTTCTATTTGTGTGAGTGTATATATAACATCAGCATTCTTCACTTTCGTAGAGGTCGAATCTACCGCTAGCTAGCTTCCTCGATCCACCGAAGATACAATTCGTGCCCTCCTGACTGTGTGATATACTGATATGCTACGGCGGCGGCGGAGCGATCGATCGAGCTCATCCGGACCGGAACTCACGCGGAGAAGAATGGTCGGACATGGGGCATCTTCTTATTAGAATACACGTCAAGCAATTTGCAGCTGTTGGATGTGATTGGGATTGATGACCTACTTTAACATTTTTAGTGCAATCGTAACCCTACCGATTGCAATAGTTTCTTACCATTAATTATAGAAAAATTTTACAGTAGGAGGTACTGGTACCGGGAGGTGAGGTATAAAATTAACACTAAAAATTCTGAAAATTTTGGTCTTCTCAAAGACCGTAAAATCATTCTTAATTATATTATCATGACAACTAAAATTTGTTGTGATAAATAATTTATTGAGATAAGAGCTAGCTCTACGCGAGATCGAAGAAGGCAAAGAAAAAGATTGACAGAGAAAAAAAGAAAATATATATGAATATAATAGTGTCTAAAGGAAAAAAGAAAAAATAATACATCACTCGTGTAGACATTATAGATTGGAATTGCCGTCGGACCATACAATTCGGTGTTACTTTTTATAGTATTCATATATCTTAACTAATATAAAACATTCAGATTTCCGTGTCATCCATCCGCAACCTTTTCACTTCTCATAAAAAACCGCCAAAACTTATACCTCGTGAAAACCAGTTCCCCCGCCCGCCCGGAACGCCCCGCGCGCAACCACCCGGCTGGCCCACGCAGGCAGCGTCCGCTCGAGCGCCCTGCGCGCCTCGCAGCGCCACGCTCATGCAACCGGCCGAGCACCCCACGCGCAGCGCAGCGCCCCGCGCATGCAACCGCGGCGTGTAAGTGTGAGAAAAAAGAAAAAGAAAAAAAGAAAAAGAAAAAAAGAAAAAGAAGAAGAAAAGAAAAATAAAAAATAAAAAAGAATAAAGAATAAAAAATAAAATAAAAATATATTTTGCATTTCAGTTTTTTTATTTTACGCAGGTGTACGAATTTTGTGTAAAAATCTTTAGATTTCTAAAAAATCATATAAAAACATAAATTTTACGTAAAGATCATGTTGTAAAATAAGACTATGTTGCAAAGCACAGACATTGACTAGTGTTAGTTAATGAGTCTGGAAAACGGATGACTTCGGCAAGACGGCAACGACCGCAAATTGATAGAATTAAACGGCGCAGCATGATGCATGGCTCCAAATGATCGATCATTAACATTTGACAACGATGCAGAACCGTCCGTGTTGGGATCCCATCAGAAGAATTGTTCTTCTCCATGGCGAATGTATGCTGAGATATATAGCGACGACCTCGGGTTGTTTTCGTGCCAAACCAAATGTGGTGGTCCTAATCAACCACATAAAGGGCACAGGTCCAAATGCATCTTGCATTATGCAAGTGCATCACTTTTTAGGGTTTTTTTTTATCCGCCGTGTCCAATTGCAAGTGCCGTCACTTTTCGGGTTTTTTTCTCCCGTTGGTTCCACTATGATAGCAGCACTACAATGTACAGACATCTGCAAATTCTTAAAATTTAACATAAGAATTATTTTACGGTTCTTAACGAGGTAGCAGGAGGTACAACATTTTTAATATTAATTTTGGTACCTCTTGACACACTATGGGAACGTGCATGTTTGCCGAGTGCCTAGGGCACTCGGCGAAGCCTCTTTTGCACTCGGCGAAACCCACTCGGTACACGTCTTATCGGCGACGAGGGTGTTCACCGAGTGCTTTTTATCGGGAACTCGACGAAGTATTTGCCGAGTGCAATGTGGCACTTCGCCGAGTGTCACGGTGGCACTCGGCAAACACACACGTCTGACGGCCGGGGTGGCCGTTAACGGTCGTTCGCCGAGTGCCCCACGTGGCACTCGGCGAAGGGGGTTTGCCGAGTGCCACGTGGACACTCGGCGAAGGTGGTCGGGGCACGGGGGGCAGGGGGTTCGCCGAGTGCCACGTGGGCACTCGGCGAAGGTGGCTCGGGCACTCGGGTGGCACGGGCTTTGCCGAGTGCCACCTGGAAGCACTCGGCAAAACCTCCCCAGAATGCACAGAAACGTGCCACGTTGCACGTTTCTGTGCTATTTAGGTGGCTTTGCCGAGTGTAGCACTCGGCAATTTTTTTTTCATTTATTTAATGCATATTTCATCCAAAAATCACATTCAATCACAAAATTCATCACAAATTCACATTTAGTCACAAAATTCATTCTAAAATTCACATTCAATCACAAATATTCACATTCAATCACTATATGAATCACAAATTCACCCACATCACAAAAATTACATTCACATCACAAAAATCATATTCACATCACAAAATTTACGATCACATCACAAATTCACGTTCACGTCATAAATTCAAGTTCAAATTGACATCACAAGTTCAAGTTCACGTTCATGTTAACAAGTTCAAATAATTAACAAGTTCACAACGGCAACTCACACCACGCCTCACAAGTTAGCATTACCGCTATGCCCAGTGTGTGGAGATGGCTGCGTGTTTGATCCTGTTGCCGATGAATGAAACTGAAAAAAAGAAAAATAGTTAGCACAATTGTATATAACAAAAACGACAAAAACAATATTAGAAACTCACATTGCCGCTCTGTGGAGTCCGCGGAGATTGTTGAGGTTGAGGAAGTCCACGCAGGCCCATATAACCTGAAAAAGATCCACCCATCTACGCAAACCACTGCTGCATCTGGGTCTGCATCTCGGCCTGCATCTGAGCTTGCATATGAGCCTGCAGCCGAGCCTCCATCTGGGTCTGCCACTCAGTCCTTTGTGATTTTTCTTCATTTAGTTGGGCCTACAAAACATTAATTCATAGTCATTAACGTTGCAAAACAAACAAATTGAAGTGTTCGATGATTGATGAAAATGAACTAACTTGTAGATCAGCAATCAGACCCATAGATGTGTCTCGGCGAGGGCGTATACCCAGACCAGAGGTCGAGCTCCGAGCTCTCACCTCAGATAGAGAGGGGGTACTACGGGTATCAATGGCGTCGTCACCCATCAAATATCGCCCATGTCTCTTGCCTCCTCCAGCCCTCATGACCACCTCGCCATCAATGTCATGTGTGACTGGGTCATAATTGGGACCATGCACTTCCCTTGCCATCTCTGAATAGTCCGGGAGGCGTTGATATGTGTTTCGATTAGTGTACGACTCAGCGGGGTCATTTGGATTGTAAGTATTGCCTTCAACCACCCTCCCTTTGTGAGCCAGAGCATATGCCATGACTTGGGAGCATTCCTGACCCACATTGGCCGTTGACTGAAACAAGAAGATAGTTAGAGTTATATTGTGCAATTAAGCGAAAAAAAAGAAACATGTAACTACATACCCATCTCGCCCTGAACTGGTCGAGGTTCAGCGAGCCTTGATGGTGTGCTGCCCCCGGCATGAGTAGGCGTCTCTGGCGGTATGCATCGTGACTGTTCTGCCACTCGGCAGAACACCACCTATCAACAATTTGGCCCCAACATTCAATTTGAGCGGCACACCATTGTGGAGGGACCTATTTGATGCAAGTGAAGTTGTTAATGACATAATATTAAGTATTAGAAGATACACGAGAATACACTTACCATCATGTATTCCTCTTGTGTCAGAAAGGTGGTCCGGGCATCTTTTTTATTCTTTCTCTCTCGGCGGTGTTGAGCGTAGAAGTCGATAACAGCTTGAATGCGCGCCTCATAATGCATGTCGATGACAAGCTTCTTGGCGGCTCTATTAATAACAGCGGTAGCCTGATCCGCATACCCCTCATCACATCTATAAAAATCCTACATATAGATGTAAATAGAACGTTATGTAATCCACATGTCAATAGTATTGACACATATATTAAGAAAATAAACTTACCCAGAGCTCAGCCCTGACTCGATCGTCTAGGTGGGCAAATTGTCTCCTTTCTCGGTCAGGGGCGTCCGGCGCACTTTCATAGTGCCTCCATGAGTACGCCGGCTCCATCTTCGCACCATCATCGGAGTCTACCTCAAGATACCTAGAGGATTTGCATTTCACGCAGCAGGTTGTGTATGTGTATTGTTTCCTGAATAAAATGCATCCATTGGGACAAGCATGTATTTGCTCATAAGGCATCTTAAGTGCACGGAGGACTTTCTTAGACTCGTACATGCTCTTCGGAAGATTGTGACCTTCTGGAAGAAGGCTACCAACAACCGTCAGCATAACATCGAAGCATTCTCGACTCAAGCTAAACTGCGATTTGATGGCCATTAGCCGTGCGATGGCATCCAGTTGAGAAACCTTAGTGTGACCATGAAGAGGTTGCTTTGACGCGGACAACACGTCATAAAACGCTTTTGCCGTTGGCTCCGGCACTTCCTCTTCACGTGCTTCGTCAAAATGCGCATCTTCAAAAGTCATCTAGCATAAATCCAACCCCTCCCTCATCATCGTCCATGCGATGTCGCAACACCTCGTCTCTAGGACGTTGGGACTCACCATGATACGTCCAACGAGTATAATTTAGCATAAACCCATATTTGCATAGGTGTTTACCCATGGCATCCTTTGTTTGTCAACGCTTATTCTCGCACCGACTACATGGACACCATGTTTTGTCATGTACATTCTGTCTACCAAACGCTGTCTCTAAGAATACTTCAGTGTTCTTGATCCAATCCATGGTCACCTCGGCCTGACTAGGGCGACCCGTGTACATCCACTCACGATGATCCATCTTGTACTAAACTAGGAAACAACACCCGTGTTTAGGGGTTAGATAGGTAAGATAGGTCCTAATCCCACCAGAGAATGCGTAGATTGAGCTCGTTTTCACGCTCCGTTCCGATCCAACCCAAAATTTCGGCAGCACCTCCCCGCTACTCTCCAAATGCACGTCTGGGCAACATGCCAAGAGGATGTGCGTTCGGAGAACAACGGGGAGGTGCTGCCGAAACCATGAGTCGAATCGGAACGGGGCATGAAAACGAGCTCAATCTACGCATCCTTCGTCTGTCCAAACGTGGACAATTCGAAACAGTTACGACCACAAATATGCAAATACATGCATATTCCAAACCGTAACTCTTCCGAACGGGAGATGCCTAGGTTACACGACAATAACAAGAAAAATTAAAATAGGACGACATGATGGCCGTCACCCACATACACATATCACGACGCGATGGCCGACATCCACATACACACACACACACATATATATATCATGGCACGATGGCCGGCATCCACATACACAAGATATTAATCAACATAATCGTTAAAACATAAAAAATATTACAACGATTATATTAAAATTTCTAAAACATGTATATTAGAACAACATGGTATTAACATGGCATTTAACATGACATTCTTAATAATTAAACATGTGATTACATATGTGATTAAACATTACATTAAATATGTTATTAATTTCAACAAATGTATAAACTAACATGTATATATATAGACACACACACATATATATATATGAAATTTCAACAAATAAATGAACTAACATTTGATTAAATATATTTATCTAAGAAGTCCATGTATATATAGACACACACATATATATATATGAAATTTCAACAAATGTATAAACTAACATGTGATTAAATTTATGGCATGTCAATAAGTGAACATATGATCAAACATACACAAATATAGCATCACCACAAAATTTTAACAAATTTCAAACAAAAATTTAAAAACCTAAATTTGACATGTCAAAAATACCGGAGGAGCTTGGGGTCGGGGGCGGAGGGGGCGGCGGAGAGGGCGGCCAGAGCGAGGGGGCCGGCGGCCAGAGGAGGAGGGGCTGGGGCGGAGGAGGAAGCGTCGGGGGCGCCGGCGGCCAGAGTAGGAGGGGCCGGGGGTGGGAGCACAGGAGGCGGCCGGCGGCCCGACGACGGGGTGCGGGAGAGGCCGGCGATGGGGGCTGAGGGGGGGGGGGGGGGGGGGCGGGGGCGCCGGCGCGGCCGGTGGTGGGGCGCGGGGCAGGGCGGCGACGTGGGCACAGGGGGGCGGCCGGCGGTGGGGGAGAAGGCGGCGGGGGAGCGACAGGGGAGCGGGGGGCAGATCTGGGCACAATAAGTGCGCCCAGATCTGCGGGCCCTTTTTTTAGCCATTAGCCAAGGTTTGCTGAGTGCCAAATTGGGAGGCACTCGGCAAACGCTATTTTTTTAAAATAAACACTTTGCCGAGTGCCATTAGTGAGGCACTCGGCAAATATTATTTTTTTAAAAAAACCTTTCTTTGCCGAGTGCCAGGGATAATTGCACTCGGTAAAGATTTTTTTATTTTTTATAAAAAAAACTAAAATAGAAAAAAGTCAGTAAAAAATCCCATAATTTGGCATTATATAATATACAGTTATTTTTACTCCTAGAAATTTTCTTAGTTCAAATAAACAAAATTAATGCACTTGTAGTTCAAATTTGTGATCTTTTAATTAAATTCCATAAAGAAGTTCAATTAACTAAAAATAGCAAGCTAGTACTAAAAAATCTCAAATTTGGACATGGTATAAGATACATTGGGTTTTAGTAGTACAAAAAGTTTTAAGTTTAAACAAAGATTTGAATATCAATTTGCTTCTAAACCTAGCTCATTCCATCCCTAAACACATTTACCTTCTTGTGGATTCTCCAGTTTCCAAACGTCGTACATGAAAACTTTGTCGAAATATTATGAAATTTTTATCACAGTATATATGTATGATATAATGACGCCACGTCAAGTATCATATTTTTTTAGCCATCAATTTAATTTTCTAGAATTAAAAAACCATTAAGCTCCATGTTGCCGCCCGAGTGTCGTATATTAGATTTTAAATATTTGCAAATATTTAGTTGTAAAAGATTACAAATGGAATCATGAACATAAATATGATTTTTCTACAATTTTTGAGTCATTATTTCATGTACATGCAGTTGAAATTTGACCCACTTCGAAGTAAATCCTAGAAACATGATTAATTTATTAAAAATTGCAAACTCACTCAGAAAAATATGAAACTTTTCTATGGCTTAACATAGGTTGCATTATGAGTGTAAAAAAAATTCAAGTTCAAAACATGTTTACAACGTGTCATGGGCTCAAATCATGTTTTCACATGAAATAATGAGTATAGCACTTTGCCGAGTGTTTTTATTTGTGGCACTCAGCAAATGCTAGGGTTTGCCGAGTGTCCGTTAGTGGCACTCGGCAAATGCACCTTTTCACCCCTGCCATCATAACGATGACAGAAAAAAATGAGCGGGGGATTTTCAGGGTTTTTGTCGAGTGCATACGGCGTGGCACTCGACAAACTATGCCTTTGCCGAGTGCATTCCATCGGGCACTCGGCAAACTAAAGAGTTTGCCGAGTGCCCGATGGAATGCACTCGGCAAAGATTGTTGCACTCGGCAAACAATCGTTTTCCAGTAGTGACACGTGAGGTTACGATGAAGTACCAAAATTAACACTAAAAAATGTGGTATCTCCTGGTACCTCCTGAAGGACCGTAAAATTTCTTTTAATATTAACAAGAAATATAGCCCACAATCAGTAGTAGCTGTCTATTTAACCGTCTAGAAGTTATTTGACGAGACAAGTTGATTCTCTGCCTCCATTCATTACGTCAAGTTGGGAAAGTTTTTGCAAAAGGATTATTTTACACTCCTTGAGAAGTAATTTTAGTATTTCCTGACATATGAGACACTAAAATTAACACTAAAAAATATGGTACCTCCTGATACCTTTTACGGACCGTAAAATTTCTCTTTGCACGGAGATGACGCAATGAATGTCGTTGTCATAGACTAGATAATTAGCATCGCTTCGCATTCATGTTGTTGCGTTATGTTTATTATAGTATTCAAACCAATAAGGATCAATTCCATAAATTTTTGCGTGTAACAATGAATTAAATAGTTATGAAGAGAAAATGTATATCGTCAAAATCGAGAAAAGGTAACGTATTCATGAATCTGAAAGGATGTTGAATTTAAGTTGTGTTGAATAATATTCGGCTCAAAACAAGATGCGATATATATTTTCTAAATGTGATTAATGTTCATTCTATTTAAGTTGCATTGCATTAAACAATATTCTATTTAAATTACGTAAAACTATTTATGTTATAATTTTATAAATTTTTTATTTATGTGTTGATTTTAGTAGATTTATAATGTCACGAGATACAGATGCTATATTTATGTCATATTTTGAAGAAAAAAAATCATTTTATGCATTGGCTTCATAACTTGTGGAACAGAAACACTTAAAAAAATCATGAGTTGCCGACGCCGAACAGATGTATGCGTAGATGAAAAATTATCATTGCTTTCAACCGTATGCATTGAGCAATTGACCTCACCTAACTAACAAGTCCTCCATCTTTGTTCGTTTCCGAGACAATCAACGGAGGTCTTTATCAGCTAGCTGATGTGGTATGATACGGCTACCGTTACTCTTCGTCGTTTCTAGTGGCTGGTGCCAAACTGCCAATGATATGATTCCCCCTTTACATTTTGTTGTTATATAAATACCACAAAAAACTTTTAAATAATGGAACGGAATTCAATCCTAAATATTTTATGCTCAAGGAGGACAGCCTCAGCTCTGTACTGTTTGAGTTTGAGCTCAATAATGGTTAGTCTCGAGCCTGTGTAGTTAGTGTCTTTTTTACGGTAACTTTGGATAAATATGGTACATCGATGGCTCTCGATCTCGATCCGATGGGTAAGGTTTTATATATATGCTAGTCCCCTAGGCACTAACTATGGAAAACGATGTCACTGACACTCGGCGAAGGATTCGCCGAATGCCATACTCGGCGAAAAACACTCGGTGAACCTTTTGTTTAGTGCCACGCTCGATACTCAATTAAAAAGTAACATGATGGTGCACAAATAGGCAAGATGACAGATTTGCCGAGTGTCATGTCAAAATTTGGCACTCGGCAAGCAAAGAAACTGAAAAAAACAGGATGTCGACGCGACATCATTTCGTCGAACACCTGGGAGGAAGGACACCATGTGTGATCGGCACGGGTCAGAGCGCGGCGCGGTGCCACAGTGGGGCAGGGCGCGACCAGGCATAACAGAGTCGGGGTAGCGACTGGGCAAGGTGGTGGAGATGGGCCAGTGATGGGACGGTGGTGCAGGGAAGTGGGGATGGAGCGACGAGGCCAGGTAGACCAATGGGGCTAGGTAGGGCTGTGGGGTTGGGTGGGGTGGGCCGAGCAGTGCTGTGGGGTTGGGCGGGGTGGTGCTGAGTAAGGCGAGGCGATGGGGCCGGGCGGTGGCGACGCCAGGCGAGGTGGGGCAGTGCAGTGTCGAGCGATGGTGAAGATGACGACAACATCAACAACAACGACTACGGTGGAACCTAATGGCAATGGAGGGAACATGGATGATGTGATGAAACCGAGATAGGGGGGCTACTTTTAATGCGACCAAAAAATTTCGGTCGACTGAAATTTCATTATGACGTGCGATGGTTCAACTTTGGAGCTCGGGTACGCAAATTTGGGCGTGCACTTGGGGTGTGCTTGGGGTTTGCCGAGTGTCTCAAATCTGACACTTGGCAAAGTTTTTTTCCATTTTTAAAAATTTTATAAATTGTGTTTTTCATTCTTTTTCTTGATAAATGTTGTGAAACATTTTTAAATTTAGTGCGTAAGTCCTATTTTTTATTTTTAAAATAATTTGATTTATTATTGAAGATATTTCAAGAATAATTTATATTTTTTCATTTGCATAATTTTTTTAAATAAGAAAATGATCAAATGTTATTATAAAAATCAACATCGTCATAAAAAAAAGGAATGAAGTGAAAGACACGATGGATGTATTTATCTTATTCGGTTGTAATACAAGCGATATTTCGTCTTCTATTACTTATTTCCATACTGACAATAATAATGCAACCTTTTATATTCTTGTGAAGATTATATGTCATGGTATTATATTACTGCACCTAACAATATTTTGCTAAGGAGCCAGCCCGGTAATTTCATTTAAAATCCACAGTAGTACATTAATTAACATTGCAAATCACAGTTCATGCATGGCTCTCGGATCGTAGCATTTTTTTAAAAAAATAAATTTTAAATAATTAATTATCAAGCATATATAGAATGTAGGTTAAGCAAAACTTTATACCCAATCGGTGCACAACTCTATTAATAAATCTTGATATTTTACTTAGTGACGTGTTTAGTTCCATAATTTTATATCGATAAAATAAAAATCTTTAATTGGAGCTTTTTATTAGTGCAGATTAACGCTTCAGCTCAAATTATACAATAATTTTTAAATGTATAAACTCGCATGTCGTACTATGTACTATCCGTATGCTTCCCATTTTTTGTGGGTATGAATTTGGATAATATATAGATAAGGGTATCCAACAGCAGGCGGCCTATAGGTGACATGCATGGATCTCGCGTAGGAAAGCTTTCAGCTTCCGCCCGGTCGAACACAAAAAGGAAAGCACGGAGGCCGGAGCGACAGGATGAAAAATTCCTGCACTTTCGCAGCACGAACACACACTCGCCTCGCCCGTGCGTGCGTGCATGCAACCAGCAAGAACAGCATAGGCGATCGACAGGAGATCGACATGCGGTGCAGAAGAGCAAGCATGTCAGCCACCGCAGCGGCGGCGGCTGTACGGCAGCTCCTCGGCCGGATGGCGCTCGCGCTGGGGCTCGCCCTCTTGACGGCGATGCCTCACGGCCCGCTCTCCGGTGGACTGGCGTTGCTTCCACTAACGCCACTAGCAAGGATGAACCTGACGTGCAACTGGATCCCGCCTCCCTTCGGCTTAAGAAACCAGTCTCTCCCCGGCTTCGAGGTAACATGCGGGCCAAACATGGAGGCCATGCTGCCTATCGGCGAGGGTAGCTACAGAATCGACGATGTGTCGACGACGGGAGGCACCGTTACGATATCTGCAGCACCAATCTATCAGGTCTGCTACGACCGCAGCGGCAGGCCCAACCGGTCCACCGGAGCCCGGCCGATGAACTTGAAAGGCACGCCTTTCTTCTTCTCCACGCGCAACAAACTCGTCGCCACCGGCTGCAACTATCGGTTCTTCGTCAACTTCTCGAGCTCGTCTGGTGGTAAAGGGCCAGTGGTGCCAATTATGTCCTGCGGAACCCGGTGCTACGGAAGCTCGGACGTCATCATCAATGGCTCTTGCGTCGGGACGGCCTGCTGCAACGTGAACATGCCGATGGACGGCGGGCAGGAGTTCACCTACAAGATCGAAAACGACACGATACCATCAGCGAACGTCACCGGCGTGGAGGCCGGCGCCTGCAGCGCCGCCTTCTTCCTCGACCAAGGCGAGAAAGTCTTCACCAACGGCGGTGACAGAGCTCGCATGCCGCTAAAAGACGCGCTGGTGCCGGTCGGTGAGCGAAATATGGTCTTGGACTGGGCGATTGGAAACGTCATGACCTGCAAGCAGGCTCAGAGCAACAGCTTCGCGCCACAGTACATGTGCAACAACGTGAGCTCATGCACCGACGCGCCCAGTGGAACGGGCTATCTCTGCAGATGCAATGGAGGGTACGTCGGGAATCCATACGCGACAGACGGGTGCTTAGGTAAAATATACTTCATCTTCGTTAGTTTTCACTTGAAGAACAGTTCTTTTGGTCTGCACAAATCAACATATTAACAAGTTAGATCGAGTAAGATAACAAATTAGGGAAATAATCATGCTATCAAATCGATCCAAAAGCAACCACAAGTATTCCCTTCACTACTGTTAATGTTTTGCTCTGCAGGCAAGCACCACTATTCACCTATTTATATGTTGCTTTCTAGATTATTAATACAATTTTGTTATGAATAGAATTGTGTTTTTCTGCTTTCTGAAGCTTCGTACTTTTTATGAAGATATCAACGAATGCCGGGATGGCAGTCACAACTGCACCTTTCCGCGGTTATGTCAAAACACTCCTGGAAGTTACAATTGCTCCTGCCCCGAGAACATGTTTGGTGACGGTTACACCACAGGGACAGGCTGCAACGAATCCCCTGTGCCATCTGGTAACGTCTCATATATTTTTGGAGTCAATAGCATCCTATATATCCTGGTATTTTTGTTCAAAACTCTGCTAATGCCAAGCACAGTTGTTATTCAAATAAATTTGCAGGAGTGCAATTTCTTATCTGTAATACTCCTAATAATTCCGATGATCTGACCAAGAGCGTTCTCTTTCTCATGCAGGCTCTCCTACCAAAAACCCGACACAAGGTATACCATTCAACAGAGTGTGGTTTGTTCATCGAGCAAAAGAGCATTCTAAGTGCAGCCTTTCTAATCAGGAAGAAACAAAATTACTTCGTTTTCAAATTTGTATCTAGTTCAATGAACAGAAATTCTTTACTCTTCAAAGGAAACATGTACCTGAGAGGACCTAGAAATCCTTGTTTACAACATCTAGCATTTAACCACTAGCCGACTATACATCGTTTTTCATTTGGAAAACATATGTCTAATTGCAAACCATTGACTATTTATCATTGTTATAATTAGGTCTAAATGCGTGCACTGATCCAGAAAAGAACCCTTGCATACACCCAAAGTACTGCAGAAATGAAGAAGCAGTCACTTTGTGTGATTGCCCGGAAGGCATGAATGGTGATGGCCGGAAGAATGGAAGTGGCTGCAAAAAGCAATTTCCTTTAGATATTGCTTTGGGTAATATACCAATCAGATCATTCTTCTACTATTAGATCAATTTATAAAATAGTCCTCCAATGCAGAACTGATGATCTTTTAGGCTATTTAGCTGTTATGAACTTGTGAAAGTTTTGTAGCTGTTATGACTACTAAAACAAGTTTTGTAGGTGTCGGCCTTGCAGTTATGGTGACGCTAGCTACAACATTGCTGTGCTACTACTGGGCAATGAAGAAAAGAAAGGTGGCAAGAAAGAGAGCTGACCTGTTCAGGAAGAATGGAGGATTGCTGTTGCAGCAAAGATTTTCAGTGATGACTTCTCAAGGTGAGGAGGACTCATCAGCAAAGATATTTAGTGCACAAGAACTCAAGAATGCCACTGACAACTACAGCGAGAGTCGAATCCTTGGCCGAGGTGGAAACGGCACGGTTTACAAGGGCGTCCTTCCTAACAAGTCAGTGATTGCCATAAAGAAGTCCATCTTGTTTGATGAAAGCCAGGTGGAACAATTTGTCAATGAGATTACCATCTTGTCACAGGTTGATCACCCAAATGTTGTCAAGCTGATGGGGTGCTGCCTAGAGACAAAAGTTCCACTGTTGGTTTATGAGTTCATACCTAATGGAACACTCTTCCAGCACATCCACAGCAAGAGATCTTTCACATGGGAAGATTGCTTAAGGATGGCTGAAGAAACAGCACGAGCACTTGCCTATCTGCACTCCACATCTTCTACACCAATAATTCACAGGGACATCAAATCAAGCAACATATTGTTGGATGAGAACTTTGTGGCAAAAATATCAGACTTCGGTGCGTCAAGATCAGTCCCATTGGATCGAACACATGTAACAACTCTCATTCAAGGAACGATTGGGTACCTCGATCCTGAATATTTCCAAACCAGCCAGCTCACAGAGAAGAGCGACGTCTACAGCTTCGGAGTAGTTCTTGCTGAGCTACTGACAAGGAAGAAGCCTATTTGTGTCGGCGGGCCAGAGGAATCCTGTAACCTATCCATGTATATTGTGATTTTATTGGATGAAGGGCGTCTACTGCATGAGATCGAGCCACATATTTTGGCAGAAGCAGGTGAAGAGCAAGTATACGCCGTTGCGCGACTCTCAGTGAGATGCTTAAATTTGAAGGGAGAAGAGCGGCCGGTCATGGAGGAAGTGGCTTCAGTTCTACGTGGGCTAAGAGAGTCGTTCGCCAAGAAGCAAACTTTCACAAGAAGAGGTGATTCGATCCAGGAAAGCAATGAGCAAGAGAGTATAGAGTGCGAGGCAATTCCCAGCCTGCAATGTTCCGACGAGAGCACGCAGCAGTTTAGCATAGAGGCCGAGATGCTAGCCTCTTCTCACATCGCAAGATGATGGCGTGTGTTGGATACTTACGATACACTGTAATATAAAGGAATTGTCTAGATTAGTTTAATGCGATAATTTTCAGGTGAATGATGTGAGAGAAATTTCCAGTCTTCGGAGTAAATAAAACCTTTACCGCAAGGTTTCGCTCTGTTTTGTTTCCATTTTTAGAAAGGATTTTGCATCTGATCATTCCGTCGTTGAGTTTTCTCTCGGTACTACACCCAGGCCGACCTTTTGCCGCTTAAATTTTGAGAAATTTTACCATACTTAGGAGTAAAAAATATTAATTATGAATCATTGATCACTGTAGTATCCCCTCTCAATTTGAGGTGAGAGCTCGGAGCTCGACCTTCGATTTGGGTATACGCCCTCACCGAGACACATCTATGGATCTAATTGTTGATCTACAGGTTAGTTCAATTTCATCAATCATCAAATCTTTTAAATTGTTTGTTTTGAAATGCTAATGACTGTGCATTAATAGTTTGTAGGCCCGACTAGATGAACAAAAATCACAAAGGGCCGAGTGGCAGACCTAGATGGAGGCTCGGGTGGAGGCTAGGATGAATGCTTTGATGGATGCTCGGATACAGACCCAGATGCAGCAGTGGTTTGCGCAGATGGGTGAATATTTTTCAGGTCAGATGGGTGTGCCTCAGTCACCACAGGCACCCTTCTTACATGGACTTCCTCAACCTGAACAATCTTCGCACACTCCACAGAGCGGCAATGTGAGTTTCTAATATTATTTTTGTCGTTATTGTTATATACAATTGTGCTAACTATTTTCTTTTTTACAGTTCCATTCATCGGCATCAGGATCAAACATGCAGCCATCTCCGCACACTAAGCAGAGCGGTAATGCTAACTTGTGAGGCGTGATGTGAGTGAGTGAAGTTGTGGAACTAACTTGTGATATTAATGTGAGTTGAAGATGTGAACTAATTTGTGAATTTGTGAATTGTCATTTTGTGATGAAATGTGAACTTGATATTTGAAATGTGAGTCACTAATGAGATTTGTGATGAAATTTGATTTGGTGAGAAATTTATGACAAAATATGAAATATGTGATGAAATGTGAATTTGTGATGTATTTTGTGATGAATTGTGAGTTTGTGACGAATTTTATGATTAAATGTGATTTTTGGGATGAAATGTGCATTGGATAAATTAAAAAATATTTGCCAAGTGTGGCACTCTTGGTAAAGCCACCAAGAAAACACAGAATCGTTCCACGTGGCGCATTTCTGTCCGTTCCCGGTGGCTTTGCCGAGTGCTAGTCCACGTGGCACTCGGCAAAGCCCCCAGCCACACGCGCCAGCTGTCCCTCCCACAGAGCCTTCGCCGAGTGCCCCGGCACTCGGCAAAGCGCCTTCGCCGAGTGCCCCGGCACTCGGCAAATGGCTGTTAGCGCGCCCTAGCCGTCAGACGGGGGGTTTTGCCGAGTGTCCCAAGTGGCACTCAGCGAAGGCTCTATTGCACTCGACAAAGGCTTCACCGAGTGCCCGATAAAAAACACTTGACGAACCCCCGTGTCACCGATAAGGCTTGTGCCGAGTGTCGTTTGTCGAGTGTGGCACTCGGTGAAGCCTTCGTCGAGTGGAAAAGAGGATTCGCCGAGTGCTCGAGGCACTCGACAACCCCCATTCTCCCATAGTGAGTACCTACTGGTACCTCTTGTTAAAAATGGTAACTCTAGGGGTGGAAGGGTATTTTTGTATTTTAGTACTGGTAGCAGCTCAGCCCAGCGATGAGGCGGCGGTGACGAGCCAGTGAGGTGGGGCGACGGTGGGCCAACGAGGTGGGGCGGCGTGGTCGCTTGGTGCGACGCGACCACCTAGAGCGGCTTGGGCAGCCTGTGGCGGCGAGGCTCGGTGACGGGGTCGACAGGGCTCGGTGACGTGGAGCAGCAGCGACCCAACATAGGCGGAGGTGTAGTGGGGCAAGGCAGGGGGAGCTACATGGCCCGACAGCGGGACCGTCGTAGCGTCTACGATGGGGCTGCATAGTGTCGACGACAACGGGGCATCTGAGCTCCTTATTTTTTTTATTTTTTCTAATCATACCCCTCCTAAATCAATGGCTATATTTGATTTGGTACCTCCTGGTACTTTTATACCTGGTGGTACATTCTCAAGGATGGTAAAAATCCTCTTAATTTTTGGAGCGGTTTTATCATTCTGGAGGTTGAGTTACCAAATCTGAGTCATTAATCACTGACAGATAACGGTTAAGATTACAAGGTACTTGCACACATAAAATCTAGTACTTGGATTGTCTAACACAAGTGAAAGGGCATTTTGATATTTTTACATGAGTTCACTTGAATCATCAATCATGTGACCCTGCCTCACGCCCTCATCCTCCATCTCTATTCCCCAACCAGTAGAATCCTATCCCTAGCCCCACCCTCAGTGCCTCTCCTCGTGCCGGCGTATGGCATCGCCCCCTCTCCATAGTGGCATCCAGCGTCACCCCATCCCTCAACCCTACGCTGACATCGCTTCCACCTGCATCCTGACAATGGCGACATCCCGTACCGCCCCTCCCCGCACTGGTGTCCCACGTCACCCCTTCCCTTTCGGTGACCTACATCATCCCCTCCTCACGCTGGCATGACAAAACTAAATATAGTTTTGGAATGGCGTAACATATGCATGCTCTTGCAGGTTAGTATACAGACAAGAAGTCGTTCTACCAGTAGAGGTAGATCTTGGCTCATTGAGATTTCTTAAGCAAGATGGTTTATTGTTCAATGAATATGAAACTCTTTTGAAGGATAATTTGGAAGAAGTGACCGATAAGAGGTTAAGGGCTCTAGAGGCTATAGAAAGATATAAGAGGAGAGTAGCTAGAGCCTACAACAAAAGAGTCAAAGCAAAATCGTTTCAAGTTGGTGACTTGGTTTGGAAGACAATTTTGCCCTTAGGCGCTAAAAGCCCAAAATTTGGTAAATGGTCGCCTAATTGGGAAGATCCTTTTAAGGTAGCTAAAATCGCTCCAGGTAATGCATATTTGTTAGAGTCTCTACAAAGAGAGCGATTTCGAAGAGCTTTCAATGGTAGGTATTTGAAAAAGTACTTTCTAAGTGTGTGGCAAAGCGCTTAAAGTGTCAAAAGGTGATATGGGGTATATCCTTAGCCCGTTGTGCTTTTAGCTCACTAAGTTTGCTAAAAGGCAGGGGCATGTGTTGATAGCAAGAAATGGCATTAATGGTCGAAATTGTCAAAATATTATTTTTTGGTAATTTGGGCCGTAGATATGCAAATCCTAGCACAGGCCGAAGCCCTGAAGTGCCGAAGGCCCATCCGCATGGGGCCTCGGTTGCCTTTCAGCGGCCCACTTCGCAGGCTAGCTTTGGCCCGAAGGGTCCCTTCGGTGGCTTGCTTCACCAAGAAGCTTCGGCCTGAAGGGCCTACTTCGGAAGGCCTGCGAAAGCCCACTCTGGCTAGCCGAGTCCAAATCAAATTAGTATAGCTCGGCTGTTTCTAATCTCGTATCCAATCTCAACTGTTTTGGTTGAACTCTTATCAGATTAGAGTTAGAGATAGAAGACTAGCCCCTATAAATATAGGGGTGAGGCCAATTCAAATAAACCTACACAGATTAACATCTCAAAACCCTTGTTTTGAATCGTACCTTTACTTTCATATACTTTCCGCATTAGTTCAGTACACTTTCGTGGGTTTGCGTTGAAAGCCCTCCATCGGCTAAGCCGTAATCGTGGTAAGCCTTGTTGATTCACCTATGAATCATCCGTTAATCTACGTAACAGATTGCTATCACCTTGTTGATTCACCTGTGAATCATCCATTAATCTATGTAATAGATTGCTACCCTTCGTTCTGCCTTTTTCCCTACTGCTACACTTGGTAATTCGGTCTCCAAGCTGAATTGGCACTTGATCTTTGTGTTTTGTAGAGTCTACATCTAGAGCCCTTTCTCCAAGGATTTTCACTTCAATCTAACCTCTGGAAGGCGATTTCCGAAGTCAGGAAGCTAGTTTCAGAGGCTGCCAGAGCACCCTTCGGCGGGTCCTCTCTTCGTCCGTCCATGCCAGATCTGTCGCGTCGTTGTCGGTTTGGTCAAATTCCGCGTGCTAGAGCCACTTCGCATCGAAGCCACTTCACACCAGAGTCACGCCAGAAAACTCCACACCGAACCTCGTTATGCTAGAACACTCTACATCGGACCTCGTCACGCTAGAGGCTTCGCGTCGAACCTTGTCGTTCGGTCAGATCAATCTGAACGCCGAAGGTTACCTTCGGCACATGCTTCACACCAGACGCCGAAGGCCTCCCTTCGGTGACCCTTCACACGGTACACATCGAGTCAATCAAGCTTTGTTCGGCCGATTGGTTTATTTTATCTATATATTTCGGCTAGTTGGATTATTTATGTACAATCTGATTGCCTGGAGACTCCACCCCTTGCCACTATTAAGGGTAGTCGGAACGCGACGTCAGCCCTATGTTACGCTTAAGCTTGTCCCTAAGTATCCACACGTTTTTGGATCTTCAAACCGACCCAAGTGCGGGGGAACGTTTTTGTGTCAACACCACCGAACAATTGATGGAGTACTTTTTAAAAGTTTGAATGCCAATCAGTCTAGACTTGCTATAGGTGAAGTACATGAAGGTCTTTGTGGTACTCATCAGTCGGCCCAAAAAATGAGTTGGATGCTAAAAAGAGTGGGTTTTTATTCGTCGACTATGACTGGGGATTGTTTTAAGTATTATAGAGGATGTGAAGCTTGTCAAATATTTGGTAATATTCAGCTTGCTCCTACATCTTTACTTAATTCTATTATCAAACCATGGCCATTTCGAGGTTGGGCCTTGGACTTCATCGACCAAATTTATGCTTCCTCTTCAAAAGGGCATCGGTTCGTGTTGATGGCTACAGATTACTTCACCAAGTGGACCGAGGTCTTGCCTCTTAAGAACATGACACAAAACGAGGTAATCGATTTTATCTTGAAGCACATTATACATAGATTCGGTATTCCCCAAACTCTTACTACAGATCAGGGTGCTTCATTTGTTTCTAAAGAAGTATGTGATTTTGACGAATCTTATGGTATAAAGTTGATAAATTATTCACCATACTATGCTTAGACCAATGGTTAGGCCGAGTCTCATAATAAAACTGGGTTAAGCTCATTAATAAAAAGATTGAAGAGTTTCCTAGACGGTGGCATGAAGTGATTTTTGAAGCATTATGGGCATGTAGGGTTGCAAAGCATGGTGCCACCAAGGTGAGTCCATATGAGTTGGTGTATGGACAAGAAGTTGTTTTACCTATAGAGGTGAATCTTGGCTCTTTAAGAATACTTAAGCAAGATGGATTATCGGTAGGTGAGTATGAGACTCTTTTGAAGGATAATTTGGAAGAAGTGACCAATAAGAGACTAAGATCTCTAGAGGCTATAGAAAGAGACAAAAGAAGAGTGGCTAGAGCGTATAATAAGAAAGTGAGAGTAAAATCATTTCAAGTTGGTGACTTGGTATAATAAGAGCCTAAAGTTTGGTAAATGGTCTCCTAGTTGGGAAGGTTCTTTTAGAGTTGTTGAAATCGCTCCAGGTAATGCATATTTGCTAGAGTCTCTTCAAGGAGAATGATTTCGTAGAGCTTTGAATGATAAGTATTTCAAAAAGTACTTCTTAAATGTGTGGCAAAACGCTAGAAGTGTCGAAAGGCCGATATGGAGCATATTGCCCTTAGTTCGTTGTGCTTTTGGCTCACTAAAGTTTGCCAAAACGCAGGGGGGCATGTGTTGATAGCAAAAATGGCATTAATGGTTAAACTTGTCAAAACATCAATTTTGGTAATCTGGACCGAAAATATGCCAAGACCTTGCACAGTCCGGTCCGACCGGTCATGTAGGCCCGGTCAGACCGGCCATATGGGCTCAGTCAGACCGGCCCAAACCCGAGTCCGAGTCAGATTAAGGGATTTCGGGGTATTTTTATCCCTAATTGATTTTTAACGACTTGGACTCGAATCTAACTCAGATTAGACACCAGGCACGTCATGTCCAACCCCCATAAATATAGGGTCAAGGCCGATTCAAGGGCTCTTCCACCAAAACCCTAATAGATCCAATCTATTATTTACCTTGAAGCACATTTACATTCAATCTACTTTCCTTGCCCTAGGTTTAGTTTAGCACGTACATCTTTGTTGGTTTGCGCTGGAAACCACCCGTCCACCGTGTCGTAATCACGGTAAGTCCTTGTCAATTCGCTTGTGAATCGTTCGTTCAATCCGCGTAACGGATTTCTATCGTTTTATCGGTTTTATCGGTAATTCGGTCTCTTGGCTCAATTGCTTCTGTGTTTTTGGTGTTTCTGGTAGTGTTCCATTTTCTTCTTCATCACCAAATATTTTTATACTAAGTTATTTTCATCGGTGAGATCATCAGCGATCCAATCTACCTTTTGCATTGCCGGTCGGTCTGACCCGCCAACTACAGTCGGTCCGACCGGGCCTTGTCGGCATAGGCCAGTCCAACCGACAATGCTAGGCCGGTCTGACCATCAGCTTCCAGCCAGTTTGTTCTACCTCTCCAGTTGGTTTGGGTGACATCCCTCTATAATACCGGTCATACCACCGCCTGTAGGCCGGTCTAACTGCAGTTCCCCAGTCAATCTGACCGGCAATCCTAGGCTGGTCCGACCGTGTGTCCCCTGTTTAGTTTAATCGGTTTTAGTTAGACGATTATATTTAATTATTTTCACTTCGGTTAATTGAATTAGTCTGACAATTTGATTGCCTGGCGACTCCACCCTCCCTTGTCACTATCAAGGGTCGTTGGAAAATGACGTCGGCGTCGTGTTACGCTTAGGGATTTATCTCTAAGTATCCACACATTTTTGGATCATCGGATCGTTGTTAGTGTGCTTGTGTAACACCCCAAATTTTCAAAACAATAAATATATTATTAAATTCAATTTCTGGGATTATATATTTCAGAAAATACTTTTAATACTCCTTTATACCCTTTTGAACTACAACATATAGTAGATGGCCAAATTAAGAGGTGAAACTTTTTGTATATGCTCCTAAGACCAAAATATAATTTTGAGAATTTTTATAAATTTTTATCAACCTTGGAAGTAGCCCTAATATTTTAATCTAATTCCTGGAATTATTTTTATTCAGAAATGTATTAAAACAGTAATGGGCTCCCCTCCCTCCATTCTCCCTCACCCGGCCGGCCCAGCCCACTCCACCCGCGCGCTCAGACTGACAACCGGACCCCACCTGTCGGCGCCGAACCCTTCCCCTCGCGCGCGCACCCGACACCGCGGCCCCACCCGTCAGCCTTCCCGTTCGCTCGCTCGCGCCCGCTGGCCAGTGGCCCCCGCCTGTCAGACCGTCGTCTACCTCCCGCCTCTGCCCCCAAATCCCGCCGGCCGACGACCCCGCCTCGGATCCGCCTCGCTGGCCCCTCCCGCATTAAATTGGCGCCATTAAACAGCCCCCCGCGCTCGGCCGACCGTTTCCCCGCTTAAATCCTCGCGTTTACGCCACGGGATCGCCGCTACGCGTGCATGGCCGAGCCATCGCCGGCGAGTAAAAGCTCTCCCCCGGTTTCCTTGCATGCGAGCCCCCTCCGACGCCTTATTTAAACTCCCCTGCCTCCGCCGCGTTCAGTTCACGCATCCATTCGCACTTAGACCCAACAGAACGCCCGCACATCGCCTGTTAGCGCCATCCCTCTGGTTCGTCTCCGGCCACCGCCCACCGTCGCCTCGGACCACCCCGGTCCACGCTGACCGCACCGTCGTGACCGCCGGGACCTCACCAACCTCGGCCACCACTCCATCGATGACGGACCCCGCCGGATCGCCGTCGCCGCCAAGGACCCGAACGCCTCCACCGCCTCCGCTCGTCGCCGGCCTCGCTCCGTCGACCTTTTCTCACCGCCGAGGTACCCTCGTGATCCCCGTAGCACCCTCGATCCGTTTCAGGCCTTAGACTAGGTCGCCGTCGCTCGCCGTGGCCGCTGGCCCGCTCGCCGTCGTCGGAGAAGACGACCGGCACGGGTCGAGTACCCGTGCCGTGTCGGATTCACGCACGACCGTGCGATCTGGATCCGACGGTGATGGTTAATCCCCGCGTGTGGTTTAATCTGATCCGTTAGATCTCGGCAAAGGGGTACGTTTTAATCCCGTGCGTCCGTTGGTTTTAAAACCCCGCGTTTAATCTCGTGCGTCCACGTGGTACCCCTTCGAACGTTTTAATCCTGGCCGTCCATCGTAACTTACGCATCCCGCCTCGCCCTCGCGCGTCGGATCTGGATCTGACGGTCCAGATCGACCCGGCGCACGCGCACAGTGCGCGGGTTCACAGTGGGCCTGACTCACCGTGGACCCGAGGGGTTTAAAAATTGAAAATGAATTTCAGAAATACTTTTAAACTTGTAAAATTCATATCTGACGCATTTGAACTCTAAAAATTGCCATTCCAATTTCAAAAAATTCATAATATTATTCTCTATATGTTTATACAATAAAAACAGTAGGCTTACTTTGATTTTTCATGTCTATTTAATTATGTATTCAAATGCCCCTATGATTAAAATATGAATTCAAACATTTAAACTTTAGAAAAACTTATGTTAATTCTGTCCATATACTGAAAGCCCTCAAAATAACATGAACTTTTCATTTCATAAATCATTAGGGAACTTAATATGGGACTATTCACATTTAAACATTTGTTTTCTAAAAAGGACAACCCTTCATTTTAATCCCTTTAAAATTATTTATAAATTTCAGAACCTTAACAATTGAATTTATCTTATTTTTAAATCAAACCAACTTTAACTTATGTGCTTATCATGTAATGCTATATTGTTTGATTGAATGTTGTGTTCTTTTATTTTATTTTATTGAAAAGACTACGACGCCGTCGAGGAGCCGGAGTACTTCCCCGAAGTCCCTCCCTCTCCCTTTGCTGAACAAGGCAAGTCACCAAACAATTCTTTTGAACATATTGAACCCATGTTTGAATTGACTATCGCTAAAACACATAGGTTATATATGCATTAGTCAAACGAACCCTTACATTATATTTATTTAGGATCCCCCGACCTTGATGTGCAACCCAAGCCATGCTATCTCGCCTAACCTCCTTGTCACCATATGATCAATGATATTAGCTAGTGTCCAATGTATTGACACGGCCGCCATAGGATAAAAATGAGTCGTAGCAAAATGGTTCTATTATATGATCCCCGTTACTTCTTATCCTTGGAAATTCTGTTGGTGATGAGTCATGGTTGTGAGTGTATGCATGGTGGGTTCCGGGTGCAAGCTAGGGCATTGGTCGGTAGCACCCGGGGCACTATAAGGACCGGTCTGAGCGATCCGTTGCAATACACTTACGTACTAACCACAAGTCTAGTGGGTAAGTCCTAACTAAGGTATGGGTTGTTCCAAACCGAGGCCACCATTTGGAGATGGGTCGAGTTGCACCTGCGGGTGACTTGTACCAATGTGGCGCAAAAGGGGGTGCGACGTTAGCCGGGATGCGGCCCGGCGCGCCGGCGAAACCTAGAGCGGGTGGTTATCGCTTGGAACAACTCATATTGAGGTTTTGGCACGAGTTCCCGTGAAATGGGTCATCTCGTTTGGGATGAGTGCGTGCCTTGTGGGTACAGTAGTACATCTCTGATCAGAGTCTTAAATCTTTTCGAAAAGCCGAGCCCACGGTCAAGGGCGGGTTGCGTGACATCCCCCAGTTAGTTCACTTTGAATATGTATGTGCATGATGGATTGACATGTAAGGACCGTTGAGCGAGGTGGGGCTGACTGTACCCCTCGAGTTAGTCGATGTTGATGATGCTCATGTTTACTTTCCGCATGATTAAAATATGATTACACTAAATGCCATAACTGCAACTGCATTATTCTGCAATGTTAGCCATTATCCTTCCTTGTTTATTATCCTGCATTATTATTTGCATTTGCGGTGGCTTGTTGAGTACTTTTTGTACTCATACCCGTTGGACCCCACAGAGGATGCTTACTTTGAAGACGGTGTGGAGTAGCGACCCAGTCGAGAAGAAAGATCCTGAAGAAGATGTTCGTCATGCCATTTTCTAATTATTTCACTTTGCCGTTTTTATTAAAACAATGATGTAATAAATATGGTCTGCGTACCATGAACAATGTCGTATGTACGGTTGTCGCATGATGAACCTCTTGTATTATTGTTTTTCTTATGAAATTCAATAATGTCTCGATTTGTTAAATCGGGGCGCTACAAGATGGTATCAGAGCCGACTCGACTGTAGGAAGCCAAACAGACCCTCTTTAGGACCTATTTTGAAAATCCTTAAAAAATATTATTTGCAAAAAAATTACTCTATTGCTTTGTAACCTTGACTCAATCCACTTCATTTTCTACTAGTGATCTAAAAAAAAATACTAGATGGCAATCTTGGTTCTCATCTATTCTCGCGAGCATGAGGGATTCGTTGAAGGACTCTACAGACGAGGATCTCCCTTTCTTCACCGTCAAAGCGAAGAAGCGTCCCTTCGCATCGTTCGAGGAGAATGTTGAGTGTAGAAGACCCTAGATATCGTTAGTTTCAGAACGAATTGCTTGATTTTTTTTATATAGCGTATGTTTACATCGTCTCTTATGATGTAATCATACTAGGTTGTTTGCTTGAATTGAAATGATTGACCCTTACACACATAAGAAAAAAAAATTGGTTAGGGTACTATCTATAGATATGATCTTACTCTTTCCTATTCTCCACTTCCCTCTTCCTTATATACCCATCATATGTCCATTACGAAAAGGGGAAAAATTACCAAAAGCTTTTGCTTAAGGTTTGACGCCATCATTCGGTTCAAAGTGATCAACTCCAACTAGGAAGCCAAGAAACGTCGTCAAGAAAGCCCTAGCCAAGTCAAGCCCAATCCAGGCAAAAGAGCTATGCCGACAACCGTCGAAGGGACCTAGCCTTTGAGGAGGGTGATTATGTCTACCTCCGAGTCACTCCCCTCCGTGGCACTCAAAGGTTGAACATGAAAGGCAAACTAGCACCCCGCTACGTCGGACCTTTCCAGATCCTCCGACGACAGGGAGAAGTGGCATATCAACTCGAACTGCCCCCATCCTTGGCAGGCGTTCATGATGTGTTCCATGTCTCTCAGCTGAAGAAGTGCCTCCGTGTACCCACCGAGCAAGCCGACCTTCAACAGCTTAATGTCCAAGAAGACTTGACCTACATAGAAAGACCCATCAAGATCTTGGAAACCAAGGAGAGAGTAACCAGAAGTCACGTTGTTCGCTTCTGCAAAGTCCAATGGAACAACCATCCCGTCGAAGAAGCCACTTGGGAAAAGGAAGACGAACTGAAAGCCCAATACCCCGAGTTATTCGAGTAGCATTCCAATCTCGAGGACGAGATTCTTGTAAGGGGGATAGGTTGTAACACCCCAAATTTTCAAAACAATAAATATATTATTAAATTCAATTTCTGGGATTATATATTTCAGAAAATACTTTTAATACTCCTTTATACCCTTTTGAACTACAACATATAGTAGATGGCCAAATTAAGAGGTGAAACTTTTTGTATATGCTCCTAAGACCAAATATAATTTTGAGAATTTTTATAAATTTTTATCAACCTTGGAAGTAGCCCTAATATTTTAATCTAATTCCTAGAATTATTTTTATTCAGAAATGTATTAAAACAGTAATGGGCTCCCCTCCCTCCATTCTCCCTCACCCGGCCGGCCCAGCCCACTCCACCCGCACGCTCAGACTGACAACCGGACCCCACCTGTCGGCGCCGAACCCTTCCCCTCGCGCGCGCACCCGACACCGCGGCCCCACCCGTCAGCCTTCCCGTTCGCCTCGCTCGCGCCCGCTGGCTAGTGGCCCCCGCCTGTCAGACCCGTCGTCTACCTCCCGCCTCTGCCCCCAAATCCCGCCGGCCGACGACCCCGCCTCGGATCCGCCTCGCTGGCCCCTCCCGCATTAAATTGGCGCCATTAAACAGCCCCCCGCGCTCGGCCGACCGTTTCCCCGCTTAAATCCTCGCGTTTACGCCACGGGATCGCCGCTACGCGTGCATGGCTGAGCCATCGCCGGCGAGTAAAAGCTCTCCCCCGGTTTCCTTGCATGCGAGCCCCCTCCGACGCCTTATTTAAACTCCCCTGCCTCCACCGCGTTCGGTTCACGCATCCATTCGCACTTAGACCCAACAGAACGCCCGCACATCGCCTGTTAGCGCCATCCCTCTGGTTCGTCTCCGGCCACCGCCCACCGTCGCCTCGGACCACCCCGGTCCACGCCGACCGCACCGTCGTGACCGCTGGGACCTCACCAACCTCGGCCACCACTCCATCGACGACGGACCCCGCCGGATCGCCGTCGCCGCCAAGGACCCGAACGCCTCCACCGCCTCCGCTCGTCGCCGGCCTCGCTCCGTCGACCTTTTCTCACCGCCGAGGTACCCTCGTGATCCCCGTAGCACCCTCGATCCGTTTCAGGCCTTAGACTAGGTCGCCGTCGCTCGCCGTGGCCGCTGGCCCGCTCGCCGTCGTCGGAGAAGACGACCGGCACGGGTCGAGTACCCGTGCCGTGTCGGATTCACGCACGACCGTGCGATCTGGATCCGACGGTGATGGTTAATCCCCACGTGCGGTTTAATCTGATCCGTTAGATCTCGGCGAAGGGGTACATTTTAATCCCATGCGTCCGTTGGTTTTAAAACCCCGCGTTTAATCTCGTGCGTCCACGTGGTACCCCTTCGAACGTTTTAATCCTGGCCGTCCATCGTAACTTACGCATCCCGCCTCGCCCTCGCGCGTCGGATCTGGATCCGACGGTCCAGATCGACCCGGCGCACGCGCATAGTGCGCGGGTTCACCGTGGGCCTGGCTCACCGTGGACCCGAGGGGTTTAAAAATTGAAAATGAATTTCAGAAATACTTTTAAACTTGTAAAATTCATATCTGACGCATTTGAACTCTAAAAATTGCCATTCCAATTTCAGAAAATTCATAATATTATTCTCTATATGTTTATACAATAAAAACAGTAGGCTTACTTTGATTTTTCATGTCTATTTAATTAAGTATTCAAATGCCCCTATGATTAAAATATGAATTCAAACATTTAAACTTCAGAAAAATTTATGTTAATTCTGTCCATATACTGAAAGCCCTCAAAATAACATGAACTTTTCATTTCATAAATCATTAGGGAACTTAATATGGGACTATTCACATTTAAACATTTGTTTTCTAAAAAGGACAACCCTTCATTTTAATCCCTTTAAAATTATTTATTAATTTCAGAACCTTAACAATTGAATTTATCTTATTTTTAAATCAAACCAACTTTAACTTATGTGCTTATCATGTAATGCTATATTGTTTGATTGAATGTTGTGTTCTTTTATTTTATTTTATTGAAAAGACTACGACGCCGTCGAGGAGCCGGAGTACTTCCCCGAAGTCCCTCCCTCTCCCTTTGCTGAACAAGGCAAGTCACCAAACAATTCTTTTGAACATATTGAACCCATGTTTGAATTGACTATCGCTAAAACACATAGGTTATATATGCATTAGTCAAACGAACCCTTACATTATATTTATTTAGGATCCCCCGACCTTGATGTGCAACCCAAGCCATGCTATCTCGCCTAACCTCCTTGTCACCATATGATCAATGATATTAGCTAGTGTCCAATGTATTGACACGGCCGCCATAGGATAAAAATGAGTCGTAGCAAAATGGTTCTATTATATGATCCCCGTTACTTCTTATCCTTGGAAATTCTGTTGGTGATGAGTCATGGTTGTGAGTGTATGCATGGTGGGTTCCGGGTGCAAGCTAGGGCATTGGTCGGTAGCACCCGGGGCACTATAAGGACTAGTCTAAGGGATCCGTTGCAATACACTTATGTACTAACCACAAGTCTAGTGGGTAAGTCCTAACTAAGGTATGGGTTGTTCCAAACCGAGGCCACCATTTGGAGATGGGTCGAGTTGCACCTGCGGGTGACTTGTACCAATGTGGCGCAAAAGGGGGTGCGACGTTAGCCGGGATGCGGCCCGGCGCGCCGGCGAAACCTAGAGCGGGTGGTTATCGCTTGGAACAACTCATATTGAGGTTTTGGCACGAGTTCCCGTTAAATGGGTCATCTCGTTTGGGATGAGTGCGTGCCTTGTGGGTACAGTAGTACATCTCTGATCAGAGTCTTAAATCTTTTCGAAAAGCCGAGCCCACGGTCAAGGGCGGGTTGCGTGACATCCCCTAGTTAGTTCACTTTGAATATGTATGTGCATGATGGATTGACATGTAAGGGCCATTGAGCGAGGTGGGGCTGACTGTACCCCTCGAGTTAGTCGATGTTGATGATGCTCATGTTTACTTTCCGCATGATTAAAATATGATTACACTAAATGCCATAACTGCAACTGCATTATTCTGCAATGTTAGCCATTATCCTTCCTTGTTTATTATCCTGCATTATTATTTGCATTTGCGGTGGCTTGTTGAGTACTTTTTGTACTCATACCCGTTGGACCCCACAGAGGATGCTTACTTTGAAGACGGTGTGGAGTAGCGACCCAGTCGAGAAGAAAGATCCTGAAGAAGATGTTCGTCATGCCATTTTCTAATTATTTCACTTTGCCGTTTTATTAAAACAATGATGTAATAAATATGGTCTGCGTACCATGAACAATGTCGTATGTACGGTTGTCGCATGATGAACCTCTTGTATTATTGTTTTTCTTATGAAATTCAATAATGTCTCGATTTGTTAAATCGGGGCGCTACAGCTTGGCACTTTGATCGTCGGATTTTAGTGTCAACAACTTCCTACAAATTGAGAAACCACTTTACCACAGTAGTTCCTGTTGACTAGATATGATGCATAGAAAGTAGTTTGTGAGGCATGAGGATTGTTGTGGGTCTTTTGTGGAGCACGTCGTTCCCTCACAAACTTAATTACCTCTTTACCCTTGTTCTTCATTATAGGGGTGGACTTGGTCTCATTGGGGTGATAACCAAGTCCACACCTCTCAACATTTCCTTGGGCATTGAGGGTCTTGTAGAGAGCATCCTTGGATTTGTAGATCTTGATACACCCATAGCTCAGTAGGATGCCAAGCCTTTCATTTTCTTTACTTAGGATCTCTACTTCTTCTTGTGACACTTGTTCTTGCCTTTATGATCTTCATCATTTTTCTTCTTGGGGGCAATCCACTATGAAGTGGTCAACATCGCCACACTCATAGCAACCTCTCTTGGATTGCTACTTCTTTGGCTTGTCTTGTATCTTCTTATATTTGTCATATCCATCATTCTTCATAAATTTTCTGAATTTCTTGATTAGAAGGGCTAGCTCTTCATCTTCATCGTTTGAATCTTCATCTTTCTTTGCCTTCAAAGCGATGTCCTTGCCTTTGCTAGTATGCTTGGCAAGATCCTTCACCTATTTTGATTCTTCCTATATTAGCTCATGTGCTATTATCCTTCCTATCACATCACTTGGAGTCATCATCTTAAGGTCGTTTTCTCGGAGCAATGTCACCAAGGTTGGATTTCTTGGCGTAATTTCTTTGAGAAGTATTTTGACCACCACATGATCGATCATCTCCTTGCTTCTAAGGCCCTTGATCTTGTTCACCAACACCATGATACAGTCATACATCACTTAGGGAGTCTCGTCGTCTTCCATCACGAATCTTCCAATATTACCTTCAAGAAGCTCGATCTTCGACTCTTGCACGAAAGATGTACCTTCATGGGCCACTTGCAATGTGTCCCATATTTCTTTGGCATCTTCTATGCTATCCACCTTGTTTAACTCCTCGGAGCTCAAGGCGGCAAGTATAGAACTATCCGCTTGAAAGTTGCGATGGAGGGCTCGTTCTTCCCCCGGAGTCCAATCCTTCCCTTGAACATCATTAACATCAAAATCTTAACCAATGTTTACAAATCTCCATATTTTCGGATGCATAGAAAATAAATATAATTTTATTTTGTGTTTCCATGCCACGTATTGTGTACCATCAAAGTAAGGTACACGACCAGCGGGAATGGAACTACAATTTGTACTGGAATTTAACTTGGAATAATCGAAAGGATATGCGGCTCCCCTTTTGTTGTTGTTGTTGCCCTTGGGATAGTCGGATACTCCCACCGTCTTTATTGGAGATTTTTCCGGAATCTTTACTCCTTAAGCGGTTAAGCCTTAAAGAAGAGTACGACTCTTATACCAATTGAAAGTTGCCTAGAGGAGGTGAATAGGAAATATAAATATTTCTTACGGAAAATTAATGTTCTAGAAATTTGCCTGATTGGAAGTTACGATGTGAGCTCGAAAGTTCCGATCCATCAGAGATTTCAAAAACTTCCGGTCGATCGGAAGTTCCGATGTGTATCGGAAGTTCCGATTAGCAGTGAAAATCAACGAAATTAAAACTTGTTTTTCTAGAAAAGTTTTTGAATAGAAATGTGCACAAGTATACTAGTGTAACATCCCAAATTTAAAAATAAAATAAAAATGTGGGAAATAAATTTTCTGAAATAAAAATGAATTATTTAATTAGAGAAAAGGTTAAAAGAACCCAATTAAAACAAACAAGGAGAAATACTTCAAATTTGAACCTAATAAATTTATGATAGAATCTATGAGCCAAGACAAATTTTTAGGAATTTTTACAAAATTTTAGCAATAGTACTTCAAGCTCTAAAGGAATATATGAATTTGAGGAATTAATTTAAATCGAAAATGCTTTTAAAATTCTAGTGGGCTGCAACCCCCAATTCACCCCCAGCTCGGCCTAGTCCAACGCCCAGGCCACTGCCATGTGGGGTCCCCTTGTCGGCGCCATCCCCCTTCTCTCTCTCCCGCCCGCGCCCGATCGGACCCGCTTGTCAGCCACACCAGCCGTCCCCGCAGCCGCTGTCCACCCGGGCCCGCCTATCGGCGCCGTTGGCCTCGCGTTCGGCCGTTGACAGGTGGGGGCCACCTGTCAGGGTCATCTTCCCCGATGGAAAGGGATCCCCTTTACATCGCCGACGAGATCCTTTGCCCAATTCGCCGTCGGCCGATCCCCTTGCCAAAATTGCAGCCCGAATCCGCCTTACCTTGCCTTGGGGATCCTTTTTCCCTCTGTTACCCATCGGGATCACGCGCTTAATTGCCAGAATTCGGGGAAAGGAAAGCTCACCGACGCTAGCTAGAAATCCTCCTCGGTTTCCTTCTCTCGACCTTCCTTTTTCCACCAGCGACCCCCCCATAAAACCCCTTGTGCTCGCCGCACTCTGGCCCTCGCATTTTCACCTTTAAACCCACATTCCCGAGCACCCACCCATCCTCTTTGCGCCGCCACCTCCGCTCGAGCTCCGGCTGCCGATCGTCGACGCCACAGGCCCCCGCCGCTCTCGCCGCCGACCTCTCCGGGACCGCCATCACCCACCTGTCCCCGGCCTCGCCCCCATTCTGGTTCCCCGCCACCGGATCGCCGTCGCCACCGCCAACCCGAGAATTCACACCGCCTCTCCTCATCACCAGTCACCGTTAGTCCCTCGTCGTCGCTGTCTCCGGTACGGTCGTGCTCCCCATCCTACCCTCTCTCCATTTTGGTTGGTATCTAGGGCCTTAGGCCATCGTTGCCGCCGTGCACCGCTCGCCGTCGCTCGACCGGCGCTGGGGACGAAGCCCTCGGCTTCTCCCATGCCGCGCGCGTGCCGGACGGTGCCTCGACCATTTGATCTAGACTGAACGGGCGAGATTAAATCACTCGAAGGGGTATGGGGTGATCTGGGCCGTCCAGATCCACTTAACACCTCCCTCGCCTCACCGCCAGCCCTCGGATCTAGATCGGACAGCTCATGCCGATCAGGTCCACGGGAATAGTAGCCTCGCGCACGGTGGGATCGGTCTACCATGGACCAGGACCCTTTTCTGCTTAAAATAAAAATCCAGAAAATAGTTTGAACTTTAAAAATTCATATCTTGTTCAATTTGACTCTAAATTTCACCATTCATACTCTAGAAAATTTGTCTTCTCATTCTCTACAAATTTATGCAATTAAAACAGTATGTTTACTTTGCACATTTTATTCTTATTAAATAATAATTCAAAAATCCTTTTAGGATAAATGTTTATTTCATATATTAAAAATTCAAGAACTCTCTGAAAATATCATAAAAATGCAGACAATAATTTCAGAAAAATAATAACTTCATTTCACTATTTTAATCCAATAAAAACCCCTTAGGGTGAATACTTATTCCAAATTATAAAATGCAGGAACCCCTTAAAAACTAACCTTAAATACTTAGGCAATAATTTCAGAGGATTTAAGGTTTTATTTCCTTTATTTAATCCAACAAAAACATGTATGCTTTTCTTGGTGATTTTTGGATTGTTTATTGAATATCGTTTTTACTTTTCGTACCGGAAGACTACGACGCCGTCGAGGATTCGGAGTTTTACCCTAAGGTTCCACCTTCACTGTTTGCGGATCAAGGCAAGTCACAACCCCCATTTTGATCATAATTGAGCCCATGTTTTATTTAAATATAGCTATAACTCATAGGATATAAATGCGTTAGTCTAATATCAAGCCCTAAATTATATTTATTAGATCCTCGTCCTTGTGTCCAAACCCAAGCCATGCTTATTGAGCCTAAACTCCTTGTCACTTTTAATATTATATTAGCTAGTGTCCAATGTATTGACACAACTGCTATAGGATAAAAGAACGAGTTGTAGATCGGGTAAAAAGGAGATCGGGTAAAAATAAATTTCGATCTAGTTAGAACCCTATAAAAGTTATGAACACAATAGCACACAAGAAAAACGATGTATTTTCTAGAGTTCGGATCCAACGATCCTACATCTCCATTGAGGGACCTCAATAGGCTGGGTCTCTTTCAACCCTTTCGTCACCAAGCCTTTAGCCTTAGCTAAGATTGAGTTTTTCTCTTTGGTTCCTTGTTAAAGCCAAGGAAGATATTTAACAACTTCTTCGTACAACCACAAACTCCTTACTTTCTCGCGGAGTGACTCCTAGCCGTCTAGGAGAAAGAATCATCCAAGTGTAACAAATGTGTTTAAAAATTTTGCCAACCCAAATTTTGTGCTCAGAGATTTGCAATAAAATCCAACAAAAATAAACAAATCCATCCCACAAAAATCTCCTCAAAAGATGCAACAACAAAAACTCGAGAAGATTTCAATTGAGAACTCAAGGAGAACCACTACGACTCGCTCTAGATCTGAGCTTGAACACTAGAGAGGTTGAGAATAAGGGTTAGTATTTGCGAGAGAGAGTCTGGGACCATGGTGTTGTTCAAAGTGAGTGGATGGAGTTTTTATACCATGCACCAATAATATGACCATTAGGACATTTTTGGTCGCTCACCTCAGAAGTTCTGATGGAAAATAAATTCCTAAGCGAGAGTTAAAATTGGAAGTTCTGATGGAAATTTAATTCCAAATAGAGAGTTCAAATCGGAAGTTCCGATGAAAAAATAATTCCATACAGAGAGTTCAAATCATAAGTTTCGATAGAAAAATAATTCGAGACAAAGAACTCAAATCAGAAGTTCCGACCAAAATCAGAAGTTCCGATCATTATAAAAATCCAGAACTCAATTTGAACTTGTTGGGTGACATAGTTTACCCTAACAGGGACCAAATGACAAGTAAGATTAGAGGCTTCTACAAGGCCAAATCCCACTAGGCTAGCGAGGCCGATAGCAGGCCTCAGCCCCGTCGTCTCGAGCGAACCCCCTCTGAAGGACGCTATGAAGATTACTTCAATAAGCCATATGACCAAAAGCTGGATCTCCGAGGTCCACTCCAAGACCCCCTACGACGCCATCCCCGAGGCCCTCTCCGATATATTCTCTGAGGCCCCCTTCGAGTACCTATGTAGCCCCCTCTCTGAGAGTCCTTCCAAACCAAAGCCTCCGGGCCATGCTCCAGCACAAATGTAAAATATCCTAAAACCACTAAAGTATAAAGACCAAAACCAGGGGCCCCTGCCCCTAGTATTAGCAGTTGTACTAGCTTAGTCTTATCCTTTTACCCCTATGAAGCTCTGTAGCCAAGGCCCTATAAGTAGACGGTAAAATGGACTTTTCCTTTGATATTTGCCTATAAAAGTAGGGCACCTTGTAAGAGGGGGACAACCCCAAAAAATAACTATGAACTGGATGTAGGTCTATTATCCTCCAAGGAGGCTAAACCAGTATAAAACCCTCTCTCCCCATGAACCCCTAGAGGTTCACATTTTTCTATACACTATCTACATTACAGAAACATGTTTATAGATAAAACAATTGCAATAATAGTTGATGCCATCCGTGGGGAGCCTAGTACTAAAAACAGCGTCTCTACCACTACCTACATCCTAGAGTACATCTACGTAGTCTCCGGACCTTGTTAGGCTTCCGAAGGTGTAACACCCCAGAAATTAAAAGGAATAAAATAAAAAGAAAAGTATTATTTAAATCATTTTGATTTATTATTAAAGGGAAATTCAGAAAAGAACCCAAATAAAGCCAAACAGGGAGAAATACTAAATATCTGGACTTGAAAATTTTATGAGATGAACTAAAGGCCAAGATATAATTTTAGGAATTTTTACAAATTTTTATCAACAGTGATTCAACCCTTAATCAAATATTTGATTTACTAGAATTATTTAAACTAAGAAATCAATTTTAAATCCTATTGGGCCTCAAACCCGAAATCCCCTCCTAAAGCCTTTTAGGCCTAGCCCACCACTGCTCTCTCCCTGACAAGCGGGCCCCGCTTGTCGGCGCTTTTCCCCGCCTCTCTCTCCCGCCCACGCCCGCTTGGCCCACCGGTCAGTCCCCGCCGCGCCACTGACCGCTCGGACCCGTCTGCCGGCCCCCTTCCTTTTGGATCGCTCACTGACAGGTGGAGCCCACCTGTCAGGATCGTCTTCCTCCCGGGAAGGGGATCCCCTTTCCTTTCCCGGTGATCCCTTTCCTTCCCTCGCCGCCGGCTGCCCCGATCTGCTCGGATCCACCTCGGACACCCTACCTTGGACCACGACGACCCCCTTCCATCTTCATGCCACGCGTTTTAACAAGAATGGAAGCTCGCTCACGCGGATGGAACCCTCGCCGGCGCAAAAGAGGAACCCTTCGGGTTTCCTCCGTTTGCCCTGCCTTATACATCGCCGGTGACCCCTATAAAAACCCCTCGGCTCACCGCACTCCGCCCACACCTCCTAAGCCCTAACCGAAGCCTTCCAGAGCGCCGTCGCCCTCTTCTTCGAGCTTCGATTCTGCTCCACCTCCGGCGAGCGATCACCGCCGACCCCCGCCTCTCCTGACCTAGCCACTGCCACCGTCGTGACCGTCGACGACCCCTCGTCCCCGGCCACCACTCCGTTGGCCTTGGAACCCGCCGGATCAACGTCGTCGTCAAGCTCCCGAACCACCTCCGCCGTCTACCCTCACCGCCGGCCGCCATCCTTCGTCCATCCTCGCCGCCACAGGTATGGTTGGAACCGCCGTACTCCCCTCGTTCCATTTCCGCCGGTAGCTAGGCACCTAGGCGCTCGCCGCCGCCGCCGTGGTCGCACCCGAGCCCGCCGTCGCCGGAGACGAAGGGGGTACGCGCCCCTTACGCCGTGCCGTGCCGGATCACGCCGCGACCGCCCGATCGCGATCGGAGGGCTAGGATTAAATCCCTCCGGGATTTAATCTAGGCCCTCGGATCTGGTCAAAGGGGTATCGAGGCCTCTCGGCTGTCGATCACTACTTAAAGCCCCGATCGATCTGGTGCGTCCACGTCATACCGGTTCGCAAGATCTAATCGTGGCCGTCCAATTTCCACTTACGCCTCCCGCCTCGCGCCCGATCGCCGGATCCAGATCCGACGGTCCTGGTTGACCCGGTCCACGCGCATAGTCACGGGTTCACGGTGAACCTGGTTCACCGTGGACCAGAGACTGTTTTTAGTTTAAATAAAATTCCAGAAATTGGTTTAAACTTTGAAAATTCATATCTTGCTCATTTTAACTCCATATTTCACCATTCAAATTTTGTTAAAACCAGAATATTATTCTCTACACATTAATGCCATAAAAACAGTATGCTTCTGTTACTCAAAATATTATTAATAAATAAATGAATAAAAATCCCTTAGGGTTAAAATTAATAATACAGAAAATAAATTGGGAAAATTCTAAATATTAAATTTTACTGTTTTGTACAAAACCTTGAAATATTAAAAATATTACTTCACATAATAAAACCTACAAATGTGTATGTTTAATATTTGGTGAATTTTATCTGTTTATTGAATGTATTGTTTATTTTCCGTATCGAGAAGACTACGAGTTCGTCGAGGAGCAGGAGTTCTACCCCGAGGTTCCTCCATCCCCATTTGCTGAGAAAGGCAAGTCATCGACCATCTCTGTGGAAACAGTTGATCATAATTGAGCCCATGTTTTAATAACTTATCGCTATAACCCATAGGTTAATATTGCATTAGTCAAATATTCAAGCCTTACACTTATATTTATTAGATCCCTGTCCTTGTGTGCAAACCCAAGCCATGCTTATTGAGCCTTAACTCCTTGTCACTCTACTATAAAAATATTAGCTAGTGCCCAATGTACCGGCACAACTGCTATAGGTTAAAAAGAACGAGTCGTAGATAGCTGGATTCTGTATATGATTTTCCCTGTTATTCTCGTCTCTGGACTCTGTTGGAGTTGGCTAGGTTATAAGTATGGTGGGTTCCGGGTGCAAGCTCGGGCACTGGTTTGTCGCACCCGGGGCACTATAAGGACCGGTCTGCGGGATCTGTTGCAAAGCACTTCCGTACCAACCACAAGTCTAATGGGTAAGTCCTAACTGGAAGTATGGAATACTCCGGCTCGATGCACCATAGAGGAGGGGGCAAGGGGCTAGCCTGCGGGCGACTTGTACCGACGAGGCTCAAGGGGGGGTATGGTGGGGCTCCGATGCGTCGGGACACCATATGAAACCCATAAGAGGGTGCTATTGAGTCGGGGAGGACTATATGGAAGGTTTTGGCACGAGTTCCCGTGTGATGGGTCATCTCGTTACACTTCGGTGTAGGTGATGAGTGCGTGCCTTGTGGGTACAGTGGTACATCTCTGATCAGAGTAATTTAATCTTTTCGAAAAGCCGAGCCCACGGTTAAGGGCGGGTTGTGTGACTACTCGCAGTTAGTTTATAACTGTTTGCATGTTCAAGTTATTCATGGCACGTAAGGACTGTTGAGCGAGGTGGGGCTGACTGTACCCCTCGAGTTAGAAGATGATGATACACATGCACATGTTTATGTTTCCGTACTAATAAATTGCTCACATTTAAAGCTTTACAATTATGCTGCTTCCGCAAAATTAGCCACTATCCCCCTTGTTATTATCTTGCATTATATTTGCATTCGGTGGCTTGCTGAGTACATCTGTACTCACCCCGTTGACTTACAACATCAGAGCCCGTATACTACGACGAGGATGAAGGTCTGGAGTAGCGACCCAGTCAAGGCGAGACTGGAAGAAGGCGTTCATCTAGGACCCTTGTTTTATTAGTTTCTCTTTATCTTTATTCACTTTTGTATTAATGCGGTCTACGAACCGTGAATGATTGCCGTATTGTACGTGGTCGCATGATGAACGTCTTGTTTTATTGATTTTCTATGGAATTTCAATAAAGTCCTGATTTATTAAATCGGGGCGCGACAAGATGGTATCAGAGCCGACTTGACTGTAGGAAGCCAAACAGACCTGACCTTAGGACTTATATATATATATTCACTATATTTTACAAAAGATTACTTATCCTCTCATCTTCTAAGATTTTCACAAAATTTTCTCTCTTTTGTAGATGCCGGTTCATACCATGAGCGGGACTCTTCGTGACGAGGCCGGATTCATCCGCGAGCTTCGCGTGCTCGTCGACTTTTTGGGGTTTCCCATGAGCCTGTGTTCCACGGGATTTTTCCCGATGCGAACGAGAGCTACTGCGAGGTCACGGTTGTGATCCGCCCCTCTTCCACGCAGCCACCCTTCTACACCCATGGAGTTGGAGGACCTTCATTCGTGGTGGCCAGCCAGCGAGCCGCTCTCCAGTCCCTCGCCGAGCTTCGACTGGTCTACGACTGCCACCTCCGCGACACCGTCTACCGCTTCATGCCCATGCGCACACCCGGGAGTCACCGCAGCATCTACATCAGTCCCCTCACCCAGAGCAACTCCGCCATCACCCGCACGATGGAGACTCTTGGAGGCCATGGACAACCTCCACACGGAGGCCGTCCTCGACGCAGACAGCCAGCACGACACCATCGACTTCTACCGCCACACTTCGGAGAACCTGACCAAGGAGAACGCCGAGCTCCGTCGACAGCTTGAACAGAACCCCCTGTTGACCCTTGAGGTAGAAGAGTTGAGGCGTCAGAACGAGCTTCTGCGCCAGGGCGCCATGGTCCATACCCAGCTTCGACAGCAGCTCAGGGAATTAAAGAAGGACATCGAGGAGATCGCACCTCTTCCGCCTCGACGGAAAGAAACCCATTCAGACTCCCACCGTGAGGCCCAAGAGGATCTCCCGCAGCGCACCACCCGTCGGACCGTCCAGTTCCTCAGCCCCGCCCGTCTCCCACGAGCCCGAGATCGAGCCGTCCCCCGAGCTGCCTTAGACGTAGTTTTACGATTGATTGTTATTTTCATTTTTTGCTTGCTTGTATTAGCATTCATGTCAAAATATAAGGCATGAATGAGAAAATAAATAAATGTAACCGCAAGAACGGTATCCTTTTGAAATAAAATATAAAAGAAGTTCACCAAATAAATGTGTACACATTGAAAATTCCAGGATGACCAACACCCAGGGGTCGGACGCTCCTCAGAACGGAGGGGACAATGGCAACCTGCCACAATGGGGAGCCACCGGGCAGAGGCAGGCCCCGGTCGCCAACCACCCCACCTTGGCTGAAATGATGGCCACTCAAAATCAGTTGGTCTCAGCCCTCCTGCACCAGATGCAGCAGCAGCAGCAGATGCAAGAGCAGCAGGCTCACTTCTTTCGCCTCCACCAACAGCCCGAGCTGCCCCGACCTGCCACACCAGCTCCCGCTCCCACGACACAGCTCTCGGAGTTCCTCCGAGTCCGCCCACCGACTTTCTCAAGCACCACCAACCCCATGGAGGCTGGGGATTGGTTGCGGGCGATCGAGAAGAAGCTCGATCTCCTGACCTGCACTGAGCAGGAGAGGGTGGCCTTCGCCACCCACCAGCTTCATGGTCCCGCCGCAGAGTGGTGGGACAACCACCGCGAGACCCTGCCCGAGGGCCACGCCCCCACTTGGGCGGAGTTCTCGGCCGCTTTTCGTGCCGCCCACATCCCCGACGGCATCGTTGCTCAGAAGCAACAAGAGTTCAGAGATCTGCAGCAAGGGAGCAGATCTGTCACGGAATATCTACATGAGTTTAACCGTCTGGCCCGGTACGCACCAGAGGAGGTCCGTACGGATGCAGCCAGACAAGCTAAGTTCCTTCGGGGACTGAAGGACGAGTTGTCCCTACAACTCATCTCTGGAGACTTCACCAACTTCCAGAAGTTGGTGAACAAGGCTATCATGCAGGAGACCCAACAAAATAAGGTCGACCTGAAGAAGAAGCGCATGATTGCCTTCAGGCAGAACCAGGGTATGGCCCAAAGACCCGTTTTGCTCCACCTCCACCAGCGCCACAGTACCACCCCCGGCCAGTGTATCGTCCGGCGCCACCAGCTGCCAACGCCGGAACCAGCCAACCTCGTGCCGCTCCAGCCACACCGACCGCCCCAGTCGCCCCGGCCAAGAAGCCGGAGGTCTTGAGAGACAGGCATGGCAAGCTGTAACACCCCAAAAATTAAAAGAGATAAAATAAAAAGAAAATATTATTTCTGAATTTATTAATAAAGGAAAATCACAAAAGAATCCAAATAAAGCCAAACAGAGGGAAATATTCAAAATCTGGACTTGAAAATTTTATGAGATGAACTAGAGGCCAAGTTATAATTTTAGAAATTTTTACAAATTTTTATCAACAGTGATTCAACCCTTAATCAAATAAATGAATTACTGGAATTATTTTAAATCAGAAAAGAATTAAAATACTTAATGGGCCGCAACCTCCAAAGTGCTCTTAAACCAGCCCAGCCCAGCAGTCACTCACTGACCCGTGGGTCCCGCTGTCGGCGCTCGCCTCCCCTCTC